>ML119796.1:0-138056 GCA_003788565.2 Ascobolus immersus RN42
ATGATAGCTGATGATGGGATTCGATGTTGTTTGACAGTGTTTGACAGGTGTTTGGGTGGACAGCAGTTGTTTGTAGTGGTGACGGTGTTGAAATGAGGGAGCGTGAGTTGTTGTGAGAGCGAAGCCTGGAAGATATGTCTCCCTCAGGCTCCTTCCTTTGTTTGCTCGCTTCCACCGCCTTCTTTCACAACACCCCATCAAAGGTTTACCACTGAAGGCCTCTTGCAGGCTTTCCTCCGCTAATTAAGTACTTACGTTGCATGCGCAGACAAACCATAGAGAAATTCGTTTTCTCTCTTGTGAATAATTCCCGTTCTACTATTGAAGAAGCCCCAATACCCCTCGTTCGTGATAAATCGACTGTGAGTTGATGATTGAAGCCTCAAGAGGCAAGATCGACTGCAGATCTTCCCTCTCTTGGAGAGGGTCTTGCCTTTTGGGGCAAGTGATCGACATAAATGGTCAATGAATTGTGAAAGCGTCGTTATTTTGGGGTCGTGCCTTTGGCCGGGGTTCGATTCCCCGCCGGGGAGGGTAGCTTCTTTTGCTGGTGTATTGGACATTTTTTTGGCAGCAGTTGAACTTTTGTCTCGGTCAAATACAGCTTTGGAGGGTATAAGCTGGTGAGGTGAGATATCTCGTCGAAAGGCGGCTGTTACACACGCCTCGACACTCCCCAGTCTACTCCACAACGACCAACTTGAACCCAACGGGTGGAAGCCCTGAAAATAAAAATAGCTTGAGTACCGCAGTTCTCCTTGAAGACCATATTATAGTCATTGCTGAGTGTTGAGGTTGCGGAGCGCACTACTTGTACATACTTACTTGTAGTAGAGGATGACCCACGCTGCCATCCAAGCCGATGTAACGTTACACAGCCCTCCGAGTTCCAAGTCAACTCCACAATAACCCAACGAACCGAAACCCTGAAACTTGCACTCAACCAGCCATTTCCTTGAAGACTCGGACTTGAAATTTAATGTTTTGCTTTTATGCCCAATTGTTCGATTCTTGGGAGCTGTTAAGCTCTCTCTCTTTCTCTCTTTCTCTCTCTCTCGATGCCGATGCCGATGCCAATGTTACACACACCTCAACTCGAATCGATTGTCAACAGTATCCCAAAGAAGAGCCTGAGAGTCCTCTTAGTTGCTCCCAGAAACTGTTTCATATGGAGGCTTGGATTATGATGGTATATAAGGTTTTACTTGAAGCCGATAGCACGGTTGCTAGAGAATAGCTATGTTTCGCGGAGTGGAAGAGGACTCATGCTCTCAAGGTTACACACGTCCGAACCCCCATCACCAACCTCGGCGCGCGGCGAACTCACCGATGCGCCTCTTTTAAACTCACCTAGGGGATATTTCATCCCATCCTGGGCAACTCCCCCAAGCCCAAGCATTCCCAGGCCAACCGCATGAAACACAGTCGGTCAGTGGGCTGGTCGTAACACGTTGTGACAAAACTTGAAGGTTCAGTTGCCCACCAAAATGGAAGGACTTGACCATGCAAGGGCCGCCGTGCAGCACTGCATGGATCGCACTGCGCCCTTCCTGTGCTCCTCGATTCCCTGGCGAACCAGGCCACTCCCCATTGTCAATTGAACCCCAACCTTCTCGGGCTTCGACAACGACTTGGACTAGGCGACGAAAGCTCGGATGTGGAGCTTGGGTGGAGGAGTGAGGCGCCTTCCCTCGGTTCGGTTCGCAATCGGCACGCCCCTTCTCATGCGACCAGTCCCTTCGCCGTCGGTGAGCGGGTGGGGATGTATACGAGAGTACTGGGGATGGCCCTTACTTACATAAAAGCTCCCACCCTCCTCCCCGCCTGTTCTGAAATCCCCCAGCCCAATTGTCTCTGCATTGTAAGGTCCACAAGACGAGACGAGACACCGAAGCTTCGTGTTGAGCAAAAAGTCGAAAAGTATAAAGAGCACCACTATTGCAGCTGCGCAGCCAAACCCGCCACGAGCCGCGCAAAGAATCGGAGAGAACACATCTCATCATCTATTCCACCTCCTTCTGCCTCCCAATACCATTCACCTCCTGACCAAGTTTTCACCCTTCACCTTCACCATCTTCACGAAAGCTCGTACGAACCACCTCTTTATCAGCATCACGAAGCTACGCCGTTGATTACCGAGCCTCAGTCATCCCCCATCAAAGAAAGCACAAGCGAATTTCTCATCACTTTCAACCGAGCTTCCGCCAGAGCTTCGCACCAACCAGAGCCGACCGCACGTTACCCCACCACATCCCTGCAGCCAGAAAGATCCACCACAAAAAGTTGCCCGCCCCCCAACATCAACGCAACAACACCACAAGTGAACATTCCGAACGAAGACAGCAGTGTCAGCCGCCAATTGACACATTTCACGCTCTCACCCCACAGACCCATCCCCATCATCACCCCTTCCCTTCCCCGCAAGGCGAAAACCCGATCACCGAAGGAACGTACGAACGAACGACGAACGGGAAAGGAACATCAGGATGCCAGGCCACGGAATCAACGGCGCCGTCTACGGCATGAATGGAAAGCACGAGCTGCGCGCAGAGGGAGATGTGGATGAGGCGCAGTTTGATAGTGTTGAGGATTGTTTGGAGGCTTTGCGTGAGTCCCCCCCTATCACGATCTCATCCCGCGAAGTCCCAGTTTGCTGTCTTTCGTACTGGTTACAACAACAGACGGGATTGGATTGACACGATGGAACGGAGATGGAGAAAGAGCAAAAGCTAACAAGCAGCAGGCAGAGGCGAATTCATCATCGTCCTAGACAGCACCGACCGCGAGAATGAGGGCGACTTGATCATTGCCGGACAGGACTTGACGACGGAGAAGATGGCGTTTATGGTCAAGCACACCAGGTTTGTCTCCTCCTTCCCCCTAATTCCCTACCTGCCCTACACCTCCTCACTTCCCTCAATCCCGGAGTACCCCACAACTTTGACAAAAGAGCATCGCTGACGCTTCGTCTCCCAGCGGCCTTATCTGCGCCCCCACCACCTCCGACCGCCTCTCCCACCTCTCCCTCCCTCAAATGGTCCCCCACAACACCGACGCCCACCACACCGCCTTCACACACTCCATCGATGCCGCAACCCACACCTCGACCGGCATCTCCGCCCACGACCGTGCCCACACCATCCGTCTCCTCTCCTCCGACCTTTCCTCCCTCAAGCCCACCGATTTCCGTCGCCCAGGGCACGTGTTCCCACTCCAGGCTGTTGAAGGGGGTGTGCTGGTTAGGGGAGGCCATACCGAGGCTAGTGTGGATATGGTCAGGATGGCCGGGAAGGGGGATGTGGCGGCGATATGTGAGCTCGTCAAAGACGACGCAGAAGGAGGAATGGCCCGACGAGATTGGTGCCTAGAGTTCGGGAGGACATGGGGACTCCGGACGTGCACCATCGACGCACTCAAAGAGTTCATCATCGCACGGGGAGACAAGGGTACATCACTTTGGGAGGGTAAGGGGGCAGGACCCCTCGAGCGCAAGAACGGCAGGGAGATTAATGGTGCGAATCACTGAGGGTGTCGCAGGAGAGGTTGGAAAGGAATGGCGATGACGAGTATGATATGAGGAACGTGGTAATATAGATCAGCGAATGTAACGGCTTTCTTGAGCAATTGAGCGTTTGTTTCAGCATAATGATTGCGCCGGTGGATCTCTGGAGGAATCGATTTGGAGCTCTTGTTGGATTCTTGATGTAGTTGGGGCTATTTCGAGATGCTCAAGTACTACCGATTGATTATCGAGTCTGTTGGCTACATACCGCTTTCACTCCTTGGTCTTGATGTCGGAATTGCCATTTAATGAGATCGCAATCCTTCTCATGGCAAGTTCAAGGAATCGTTATCTGCATCCTCTTCCGGGCGACACACCCACCACGACTCATCACATTCACTCTGGGTTAGTAAAAGCGGGACTTCCGTAGCTGTTGGATCTTTCTCTCACTCGGCTTCATCTGCTTTCGACCGAGTTTACGAGTTCGGCCCGAGTTTGTGATCAATTTGCGAGGCTAGGGTACACTCGGAGGAAGCCGGTTCACATCTTGCAGCATCTGAAAAAAATTCCCCGAACTCGATCCTCGATGCCCTCCCCAAAGCTCCCTCTTTTCACCACCACAACTTCGACCTTTCCGTAGACACCAAACACCCCGACATTTCTACCCAACTTCAATCTCTTCATGTGAAAAACACCACTTCTCTCGGCTCCAATGCCGTCGTAAACCGCCCTCCGGGAGGGGAAGGACACCCCGGCAATCTGACTCAACGCAAAAATTTCTCGCTTCCCCGCCAAGCCACTCGCCTAACCCCCCGTCTCCGCGATGCGCGCGATGGTGTTTTAAACCCCACCAAATCTTTCCTGCGAGCTTGGGAATTTCCCCCACCAACCATCAACACCAACTTTTCTCAACATCCCATCGATTCCCCTCTACAACTCCACACACACATATAACAATGTCTTCCACCGACCAGAAACCAGCCTCCGAGGCTCCAAAGTCACCCTCCGATATCCAAGCCCAGGAACTCCCACACCAATGTCAACTTGTCCGCGCCAACAAGATTGCTGCTGCCCTTATGGAGGAGATCAAGAAGGGGCTGGCTGAGGCGGAGCGGAAGCCGTTGCTGGTTGGGTTTTTGGCGAATGATGATCCGGCGGCGAGGATGTATGCTAAGTGGACGGCGAAGACGTGTGAGAAGAAGTAAGTCTGCACATGCCGAGGAGAGGAGGATATGTTGGCGGGGAGAAAGTTGAGGGGAGGAGGAGTGCAGGGGAGGGAGAACGGAGATTGATTGGTGATGGGTTATATGAAGAGTGCTGCTTGGTGGGAGTGGGATCGGGGTGTTTTGATTGAAGGGATTGACAGTGGCTCTGGATGGACAATGGCTAACCTGCCTCGCAGTGGTTTCGGATATGAGTTGAGAGAGGTCAACAAGGAGGACTTGGAGGATGCGATTTTGGAGGCGAATGAGGATGATAAGGTATGATTCCCCGTAATTCACTGCACCGGCTCGGGTTCGGTCTCAGGTGGTCTCGCCCTTCCTCGATCCCCTCGATTCCCCACAACGGCTTCACTTAGATGACCTCCTCCACACCGAGACCAACTGGCACCTTCTACTACTCCGGCTCGAGCTAACGCTCTCACTCGCAGGTGGACGGCATCCTAATCTACTTCCCCGTCTTCGGCACCCGCCACGACTCCTACCTCCAACAACTCACCGCCCTCCACAAAGACGTCGAAGGCCTCTCCCACAAATACATCTTCAACATGTACCAAAACATCCGCCACCTCGACGACAACAAGCTCCAAAAGTCCATCCTCCCCTGCACCCCCCTCGCCGTCGTCAAGATCCTCGAGTACCTCGGCGTCTACAACCAAGTCCTCCCCTACGGCAACCGCCTCTTCGGCAAAACCATCACCGTCGTCAACCGCTCTGAAATCGTCGGCCGCCCCCTCGCTGCCCTCCTCGCCAACGATGGCGCTACGGTTTACTCCGTGGATTTGGATGGCATCCAGCTCTATACCCGTGGCGAAGGCATCCGGCTAAGACAGCATCGTGCAGTAGACACGGACCTGACCCTCGCTGATGTCGCGCCGAAATCGGACGTCGTCATCACCGGTGTTCCCTCCGCAAACTACAAGTTCCCGACCGAGCTGCTGAAGGATGGCGCGATTTGCGTCAACTTTTCGAGTGAGAAGAATTTCGATGAGGAGGCGGTAATGAAGAGGGCGAGTATTTATGTCCCTGCGATTGGTATGGTGACGATTGCGGTACTGTTGAGGAATATTTTGAGGTTGATGGAGAATCGTAAGAAGGGGGTTGAAGTTTAGGGTGGGGTTGGATAAGAGGGGGGGCGGAAGGGGAGAAGGGAAGAAAAGGGGAGCGGGAGGGGTGGGTTCAACACTGTGTGAGCAGTAGTTGAGTTTGGAAAAGTATGGATGGTTATGTTTTAGTTGGGCGTTATTGGTTGGATGGGTATGGGTTTAGATTGGTTCGTTTTAGATGTTTTTGTTAGGCTTGTTACTGTGTTATATCATTTCTATTCTGTTATACCTTGTCTGGCTACTTTATCCATCATTCCGTGTACTAGGACTGTCTGTGTTGGTACTAGGTTGTTGAGTCGGGATTTCATACGAAGTTAACGGCTGTATATATAGCGCGGTATTGGCCAGTTGATATATCAGTTCTCGGTAGTATAGTGGTTAGTATACGCGCCTGTCATTATCGACAGAATTGTCCGCGCGTGACCCGGGTTCAATTCCCGGCCGGGAAGCATTTTTGTTTCTGACTCGAGCACCTTGATCAGCTCCTCGAGGGAATGGTTCATACGAAGATAATCTTCTTCTTTTGTTTTGCGGCGATAGGGAGCAGGGAGAACCGTACTTTGGCGAACAAGAAAGTTGGAATGATTCTTACTTATGTTACTCTTTAAAGCAGATCAGTTTGTACTAGTAAGGTTGCAATGGTGCTTACTCTTGACTTTCGCTTTCGCCTTTTCAGGCCTGTGTTATAGGAAGTCTGACTATTAATTCTCAGTTGTCATCCAGCCCTGATAATTACACTGAGAATCAAATTCAAGTATTCTACAAGACCCTTCGACCTTATCGGTAACTACTCAACTGGCTCGAGTCAGGTAGACTTTCTTGATTTACGGAGGCAAATATACAGTAGTGGGCGACATAGCTAAAGGTTTTCGAGCTCCCCAGTTGAGGCCTTGAGTTTATTATTCTAGTAGACCATGGCTACAAATCGTCATTATGTAGACTGCTTCTCACACAAGCTTACAAGGTCACATTTCCTAAGGCAGGAAGTCAACATTAACTACTTCACGGAGTGTAGCCAACTGGAATGGAAATTGATGGTAGGGAATCCAACGCCACGACTAAGTACAATTAAAGATACGCTCCGCAATAAGTCACAATGCAGGAACAAAAGATTCGAATAGCAAAAGAAAACATAAAAGAGGGAGAAGTGCATAGGTACAAGCATGGAAATGACAAAAATCGCAAAACAAAGAGGAAAAATGGGCTGAAACATAGCCAAATCCATGCGAGGAGATTACCCATCCTTGTGAATGCTCAAACGGGAAAGCGCCAACTACAGCTGGATTGCGCTCGCTGGAAGCCCGTCGGGATAATACCTGTTGTCAAATTGGGGATCAGCAGGGGCATTCGGAAGCTGGATAGTTGGGAAATTAATGAACGGATGGACGTTGTTGCCAGGGAAAAGCTCTTTCTCTAAATTGTGCACTGCCTTCTGCGCTGCAATGTATTCCAGTCTTGTGTTGTAGTACTCTCTTGCAGCCAATCTGTCGCTCAGTACGACCTCGGCAACTGCGTCTTCGCACAATATCCGAGGCCCGACTGGACTTCTACTGATGACTTCCCTGCACCGTCGATTGAACTCCTCGCTTGGAGCGAGATTTGCGAAGATACCGGGGTATGAGAGGTAGATAAGCGTAGGCCAATGCTCAAGTCCAAATGCATCAGGTTCCTGAAAGTTGCCTTCGAGTGCCTCATGTAAAGCATGCCAAAGAGGATGGCCTAAGCGTAGCGGAGTGTTGGGGTTGTGAACTGTGTAGTATCTTTGTATAGCATTCCCTCGGTGCCTGAGAAAAATAAGTTTCGAGAACGAAAAGAACAGACCCGCATTTTGCCTTATCCAACGAGGAAGTGCCAGGAATGGTTTTTTAGCTCGAGCTGCTTCGATTCTCATGAGCTCCCAGAAGTAATCAGTGAACTTAATATCCACGTATCTATGATTGAAGACAAGAATGTGTTCAAGCTGACTCTGTGAAAAGACATGTGCGCATGGTCCTTGCGAATTCGGGCCTTGTAGGCAGCCTTGTACTGCCAGTGGTCTGAGAAACGATTTCTGGGAACGGTCTGCCTCTTCATCGATCCATAGAAACGCTTTCATCGCGTCATACATGGCGCCTTCTTCCAACCACTGCTTTGCTACCAATGATTCGTACTCCGTTTTGTGGATTTCGATGAGCTGCGCTTTCGTTTCGTGGAAGTGGGCCAGTGCAGAGCGTAGCGCGTGCAACTTAGTAGACCAGTCTTTGAACTTGGAAGAGTGTAGGTCGGGAGGGAGCAACCCATATTCCGGTTTCACGAGGGTCCGCTCCAGGTGCCAGTCTAGACACAGGTACTCGAGGCTTGTTGGAGTCCTTAACCCATCTTCCATCTTTAATGCCAGTGAGATCGACGGGTGGTGACTAGCTAGGCCCGGGCTTCAGCAAGAGCTGAACTGTACTAGGCAGGGTTCGTATTTGAAGTGGAAACTCGTGGGAATGATACACTTGCAACGGTTAGAATATGGCTTCATAGAGTGGCCTTTTCCCCGATAACTTACATGCTTGGAAACGACCTTAGTGCGGTATCTAAGTGCGGGAAGGGATGCTGCCTCGGGGTGTGGTTTCGAAGGATGTGAGTTTGTGAGGGAAAAATCGAGCGGCTCACAGCTCATAACGGTGATTACTTCTCAGCAAGTTACCATCTTGCACATGAACAGGCCGTTTTGTTGTCGTAGCCGTGTACACGTCCATGGCGCCATCTTGATTCTTGAACCGAAGCTGATGGGCCATGGGGATTCCGTTGGATGCTAAGCTTCAAGATGGTCAACGGCAAGCTTGAGTCCAAGTCGAATACCACATTAATCCGTGCTTGGATACTTATTATACCTACATATGGAGTTATACGATGACTACTGTGAAGCTTTGAAGTCTAAAGATCTCGCAATCGAACCGAAAAGCCCGTGACCATTGTGGGCATTGCAGCAAATTCGGCTTAGGGTTAGACTGCATTCAAGGCACAACCCTAAAGTCCAAGACCGGTTAGACATCGAGGTTCTCAATCACTTCAATTCGAGCTAGTAGTGTTTTCGAAGTTTCGACAGACGATCAAATGATCATATGCAATCAAGCTACTTGCAACTTGTGACATTCAATTCCGGAGATATGCTACCGCCGGATCGAGCTGAGTTGCAACCTAACTTTAGTCGAACGTTCACTGGGCTCCCATGCCGACGTTACACTGACATGGGGGAGCACTTTCTTGCCGATCGTGGTCATGCACCGGATCTTGTTAATGCTTCCCCATATTGGAAACGGTTGTTCTTCGATGTTGTCATTCCGCACGTGCACGATAATCTTGCCGCCCAACTGCCAGTGCCGAACTCACTGCTGAGTCGACTAGTCCCGACGACGTCGACGAACGAACGACACCGCGTACCGGTTCGAGCTGAGCGTCCATGATATGATCCATGAAAGCATTGTAAAGAAAAAACAACCCGCAAGTCCCCCACTTATGGCAAACCATTTTTGTAAAGCTGGGCTGTACTTGCGTCGATACCACGGCATATTTGCGACCGAAGCAGCAAACTGCTACTACTTAAGTACTTAGGTACTGTACTTCATTACTTACCATATATGCATATCAAAACAAAGCTCGAGTAAACAATGTCTCGTCTGCCGTACAGTGAAAGTCATCTCATCTGTTGATTCATTCTCATGTTGCAGTTCGACCAACTGCGATTTTCATCAAGCTTTCACGAACGGACTAGGCATACGGTGTGTTAATAAATTGTCTTTCAGACTTTTGAGCTGCCTCGATATCTACCTCTGCCACGGTGGAATCGAGCATCCGAAGGAAGCGCAACTGAAAGTATCTCCCTCATATGTACCATCTTCTGAATGCGCATAGTACAGTGCCCGGAATTAAAAGGAAATGCCTGGGTGAGATCGCCTCCTGAAATCAACGGGCTTGTCGAACTGTCTCGGCCGAATAGCGGATCAACTTGTACTCAAGGCCGGCGCAAGATCAAGCCTCCAAAAATGTATACCTTGGCTTTGATTGCTTCAAAATTCAAGCTCTTACGAGATGTATTCGAAGAATACAACTTTCCCTACAATTATATGGGGTTCCCAAATATAGGGTAACGTGTGGGCATTTGGGGTTGCAGGCCCGCAGTGTCGGGCCGTTGCAACGTTGTATTTTGGGATATACAGGCCCCCGCCTTCTTAACCGTTCTAACTTGAATGTGCAGGGTTCTCCTGGTCAATGTCGGATGGGGCCATCATATTACTGGGGTTTGCAATTGGTGGTCTTTCATGAATTCAATTCATGAAACGTTCTAAACTGTCGCCCTACATAGCACTTGCATATGCTCCTTTTGGCGTAACGAGTCCAGATCTACAACAGTTCAATTTAGAGTTAACGGTTCATCGGTTTTGTGTGACTTCTCGACATCCATGCAAAGTATATACCTGTCTGATATGCTTTGAAGATCTATCACTACTTAACGGTGATTTCTGCCGTATCGCGCGTGCACGCGTGCATGTGCATCTTACATAGTTAACTTGTGTCCGTTCAACTACACCATAGGCTGTCGAATCAGTACCTTTCGTAGTTATCAATGCGAATACTTACGGGATTTGATTCTGAAGCAGTTATCGTTTCGTGAGCATTGCAGAGACGGATGGGAGTTGCAGTTTTGCGGAGTGTCAATTGCAACTAATGAACGAACGGCGTTCGCCTTGGTTACCCAACGCTTACATACATCTCAGTGAGAAGCGAGATGAGATACGCGAGCTTGGCACCACTTCGTTTCCCCATTCATGGAACAACACCAAACTTCTCCGCATCCAGATACGGATTATTCTTGGTACGGAGTTTGGACAGGGGAGCATGCCCTTCGGAAATTCTCAATGAAGTGAAGATTCCGGATCCGGACTGCAGCAAGCATGTCTGGCCCCCGCGGAATCGGGAGTTATGCCCCATCCACTCGAGATTCCGTATCCGAGTGCAGTGCCGAGCTGCAGCAGGGATCCGTGACACCGGAGCGTTGAGATTTCCCCGGACTTTTGAGGTGTCACCCCTGGTCGGTGACTCTTGGCCCTGACATTTTGTGCGTTGCGCTTTGATCCCGAGCCGGGGATTTCTTGAATTCTCCGATGTCAGCTAACGACGGTGTAACGTCAGTGTACTGGAGACGAGGCTAGGCTGATAGGTTCGGCAGACGTACAATGTTCGGAAAACTAGAGTTCTTGGTTGAAGAGCGGCATAGTAGGGATTGTTGGATCGAAGTAGTAGATGGCAACGAGCCTGTGGCGTAATCGAAAAAACGAGGATGCCAAATCTCGGTTCAAGGCCACTCATCAGGAGTTGTCTCCGCTGCCAAACCTTATACGGTGGGCTTTTACATCCTGAGCACCTGCTACTGATCTGAGGAAGCACCGGAATAGGCACCCTCTCTCCGAGTATATCGATATATCGTTTGAAAATATCTGCCGTGATGAGCATCCGAGTCATCTTGCAATCGCTGCAAAGTCTAGAAACTTGGACGATCCTAGGATGACCTCACGCTCAAACACTCCTCGATAGGGCCTGGCAGAAAAGATTCCGAATTTGTCGAGTATAAGAAGACGTCGGGTTCCCTCCAGATTTCTTTCCTCATCAGCAGTTCAATCGATCAATTCGACAGCAACCATTCGAACTTTTGACAATCTTTCTTCAAACTTCCTCAAGATGCACTTCTCTACCTTGGCCGCCGGCGCACTCGCTGTGGTACTTCCACAGCTTGCTTCTGCTCATTTCCTGTTCCCTCACCTCATGCTCAACGGCGTCCGCACCGGAGCCTACGAGTATGTTCGTGAGCACGACTTCGGTTTCATGCCACATAACAACGACTTCATCTACTCCCAGGACTTCCGTTGCAACGAAGGCTCCTGGAGACATCGCCGCGATCCTAAGACCGCCCAGGTCACTGCCGGCCGCGACGTCGTTGGCTTCAACCTTCATCTCGACTTTGGCATCTACCATCCCGGCCCAGTCACCGTAAGCCATCCACTCGTTGCCATTCATATACTCAAACTAACATCTTGATTTACAGATCTACCTTTCTAAGGCCCCAGGAGACGTCCGTGACTACGACGGTTCCGGTGACTGGTTCAAGGTCTACCAACTCGGCACCAAGACCCCATGGGACGGCACCGACAACGGTTGGTTGACCAAGGACATGAAGAACTTCCAGTTCCGCCTTCCCGCCGAAATCCCAGCCGGTCAATACCTCATGCGCATCGAGCAAATGAGCATCCACCCACCTTATCGCCAGAAGGAGTGGTACATCCAGTGCGCTCATCTCAACATCGCCAGCAACTACAACGGACGCACTCCCGGCCCAACTATCCGATTCCCTGGGGGTTACCAGATCAGCGACCCAGCCATTCAGCTCGATAGCTGGCAGAAGAACCCACCGTTGACTTATGCGCCAATGCCTGGACCTCGTCAATGGCCTAACTAAAAGATGAGGCATCTCATGCTCACGATTTGCCCATCTTTTCTTTCGCGAGGTCGGGATTTGGTTATCGTCTATGGGGCTTTGATTTGGTGGGAGTGGAGTTTCTGGTCCTAGTTTTTGCAATCTGAAGTAGTTCCCTTCTCCTTCTTTAGTCGGTCGACAATATGCCGTTCTTTTTCGTTCCTTTTGTACCTTCTAGCGAAAGCGGCCATGTCTGAAGCAGGAGTTTACAAGAGCCGAACTGAAGCTTGGAGGTCAGCACCGGGTTCGGCCCCACTACAGTTTTACCACCAGTTGCTACGATGTATCCGTATAATTATAATATAACTCAATCTGCCCCGTTATTCAAACAATTGCTTATGAAAAGTGACAAATTTTGCCCGGGAATAATGCGCGCGTATCGTATCAGGGCTATGTGATCAAATTAAACCCAACAGGCTCCAGTTGCAACATGCAATTGTTAGTCGATCGACCTTCGAATCGATACGAATTATGAGTGATGCTAATCGATCACAAGGCTCTGGTAGAACCAGGTTTCGACAGAAGATCAAACTGAATGAAGAACAAAACGATGTGATGTTGATTGAAGGAAGAAGCGAGACTGAGCCTAACTTACCATCAAAGGACAACATGAAGGATGACTAAACTACGACACGGCCCAACTCTGATGATACAAATCCCGTTTATGAACCGTGATGCCTGTATTTAGTTGGAAAATTTCGAACTTTCATTACTTCCATAAGTATGAAAATGAATCTAGCTTCTACTTAGGTTACTGGGCTAATCTAGCTTTCGTAATAAAGAAAACGGAAACAATTCGCCAAAAATTGGGACAGCCTATGGGGCCGTGTGCACTGATTACAAACATACACTGTGCCACGATCTCGGTGACGCCAGAGTTGCAATAAGGAAAAATCCAGGGCAAAGGAGACGAAACGAACCCTTAACCACTAACCTCGAAGAGGAACAGCAAAAATGTTAAAAAAAAGGAAATCTAATACCATGGGCATGAAAACAAGCTTGCATACGAAATAAGAAAACCCGTACTGAAACCGAGCACCAAGGTAACGAAACGGCTCTAGCAGTAAGGCGGTATCAGTGCACTATGCCACTGGCAGACTGAGGGAGAAAATGTCAAAAACGTGGGCTATGGCATTTGTCGCCTAGTCTTGGGTATACCTCTCGCAGACTACCGTCTCAAAGACCAGATATACCATTTTCTCGAACTTTGCTATCAGAATTTCTGGAAGTTTGTTCCCTACTTACATTAGTTTGATAATCAAAGAGAAACCTAGTAACATAATCCAGCACAAAATCTGCAGTTGCCTGCTGCCCATCGGCAGAAAGGGGGTCTACAGCCAAATTTGCTTTTGCAAGTTCGTCGCGGAATGCTTGTGTCGGAGAGAACTGAACTTCGTTCTCAGTTCCAGCTACATCCGGCCGTTGGAGATTAAGCACACCAAGTGCAAGACAGGCGGAATGAACAAATTTCTCTCGGGAGCCAACACCTTCATCGATCGTTTTGAACAGTTGCACTTCCTCAGCCGCGACCTCCCTGTCAAACCGGCCAGATTCCCGTAGCTTGTGGTCCACCTTCCTTTTCAAATTTGCTACAGCCTTCTGACGAAACTGTGGATTCTGGACAAAGTCTTCTCCATAGTTGGTAACATAATTATTATAAGCCTCCTCTTTAAGCCACTGCTTAGTGGGCCCTCGACGGTTCGTGAAGGAAGCGGATACCCAACTCGGATTGATGGCGTAGATCTGGTAGAGCATTCGGTACTGTCTGAACGGCGGCAGAACTTCGGCATTGCGTAAGTTTTCTTTTGAACGTTCCCACCAAGTCCGCATCCGATCAATGAATGCCATATTATTCGCCGCCAGCGCGCGATGGAAGACTTGCTTAAGCAGCTCGTTGCCTAAGCTATTGACTGCCGCGATCGCATCGTCGGCCGAAATGCTTTCGTTTTGAACTGCACTCTCGACCGTGGCGTTCAAGTTGCTTGAAAACCGTTCGCGGACAGCCGCTGCTGATTCAACCCTTTCTAGCAGAAAGGGGTCCAGAGCGTATTCCAGGCGTGGATCGACTAAGCTGTTGTACCTGACGTGGACGTGGAGTTTGAGGCCGATAAGACGGCGGCCTAACGCAGAAAGCTCTGGATCGTTCAGTCGGAGCCAGAATGCCATTTTCTGTAGGACAGGGGTTGACGAATAGGCAAGGGAGCACGGGGCCCAATGGGTGGAAATGTAGAGCGAAGTGACGTTATAATAGAGGTTGCTGAAAGGCAAGGGTAAGAAACTGAGAACGGCAATAGCTGGCTCAGAGGGAGCAGGAAGTTGAATGGGAGTTGGTTGGACCGGTTGCGTTTGAAATACTCGGCGGAGTTCGGAGGCCTGATGTTGAGACGAAGGGGGGGAAGTATGCCCCTCTTTATACATCTCTTGTGCTGATGATACGTTCGCCATTTATTCATTTCTTGACCTTGCTATCCAACAAATCTAATGGGGGAGAGCCCGGCAGCTGCCTGACGGCGTCACTGCATTCGTACTCGGACGGTACGTATACGTTTTCGTTTGATATCCGGCATATAGCTGTTAGTCCTTCACCAATTCCTATCTGCCGTTAGTTTTAGCGTAGGCCTGAGCAAGCAAACGGCTACGTCCGGTGAGTGCTCTTGGTCTGCTCTTCACCGGCAGCTTCGCCTAGGCACTCATTTTTTAAATTTTTAGTTTAATACGAATTCGAATTCCAACTGATTTCCTTCTTCTATTTTTGAAGTCTCGTTTACAGCGGCCCCTTTGAAAGCATTGAGATAGAGGAATCGAATCCAAAATAGGTAGCGTCAGCCCTGGTGGCAAGCCGGTAGTAAAGCATATACCGGTAAATTCCGTCAGGAAATTATATTACCATAGTACTTTACTTTATAAATTAAGTATATCGGAAACCGAGTTCCGTTCAGCGTACCCTAGTACAGTAAGTAATTGTACCCCGCACAAGCGAAGCTACCCCTCTCGGGCCGTTTGTTTGGACACAGAAGACCTCGATCTGCCGGAGGTACGTCTATTTGGCTTTGACGACACCCACTGGTGCGATAAATCACCGCCGGAATCAAAATACAATATTCTTTTCCAAAGGAAATGTGAAAGAGATAATGTCGGATATGACCTATAAGACAGTAATCAATATCGCTGTAAGTTAAGCGGCTACGATCGAGCAAAAGAATCATGACGTCTGTTGCGTTTCAAAACCGTTTGCTACGGAGCCCCCTTAGCAGAAACATTAACAAGCTTCGAGTCGTCACCAGATGGATTCTGAGCTGGGACCAAGAGCCTCGGAAAAGCTGTGCGAGCGTAGGTCTAACGTTCCTGTATACTTCCATGTACCATGAGTTCTGAAGACTTTTTGATTTGCCCGGATTACTAAGTACATGCAGCCCGCTACTTAAGCTGCAGGCCTCATGAGCTCAGCACTTCTATGATTCGATTCGAATATGATACACAAATATCGCCAAATTGAATCCTGTCAGACCAAAACCGAAACTGTGTAGCAAAAGTGTAGATGTATTGGTATGATACTCTACCCCACGAAAACTTCCTTTCCACCTAACTAAAAGCTTGCCAAGAGATCCATATACGCTAGTCCTAATCCCGCAGAAGCCCCAACCAACATAATGTCAATCCCCGATTGACGAAGGGATATGCTCCTCCAACACTAACCAATATCAACCATTCCCAAGATCATATAAAACCCATAAACAGCACCTTGCCTGGATAACCCCTAAACCCACTCCCTGAACCTCCCCCTAACCCCATCTATTCCTCCTTCCTTCCACTCATCTCTCCGTTCAAACCACTTCTTGACAGACTGCACCGAATAACGACCTAGTACCTCGTCTGATCTTAAAATACCAACTATAACAGAAGCTTTATGATAAAGCACCTTCCTAACCTCCACAGGCCCCACCCAACGAGGATCAAGCTTATCGGCCTTCTTGGTATCGACCTTAAAGTTGCGGATAAGCACCAAATCTCCAACCTGGAACTCCCTCAACGGCTCCGGGCCTTGGTAACGGATCATCGCATCTTGGCTTTTGAGTGCGTTAACCTGTGCGGTAGCCAACTTTTCCTCTAACTCGATAACGGAACTGCGCGTCACTTCACGGCCAAACCACACCTCGAAGTTGGAAATATCCTGTAACACCTCCCAGGTCATATCCTCGCCGCGTAACATATCCGTTGCACCCATCCCAGGATCGAACTGAATGTCCTCGTTGACGAAGCGTGGATTCCTGCCCAGAAACAACTCTGAAGGAGTGAAACCATGCACCTTAACGATACGAGTGTTAAGAATCCATTCAACGGCAGGGACGTAGTCAGGCCACCGGTTCAATCCTCGAGGTTCTCCTTGGAGCAGCCTACGTAACACCTGCAACACAAGGGCAACATAACGTTCTGAGAGCCCTACCGAAGATGGATTGGTGATCGGTGCGGGGATCAATCGGACTTTTGACATTTCCAGGAAGTCCGGCATTTCTCCGGCCACAAAGTGTGATCCATTGTCGTTGTACATGGC
Organism: Ascobolus immersus RN42; assembly: GCA_003788565.2. NCBI lineage: Eukaryota > Fungi > Ascomycota > Pezizomycetes > Pezizales > Ascobolaceae > Ascobolus > Ascobolus immersus. The sequence goes on from ML119796.1 coordinate 16,880, forward strand.
TCGAGGAGTACCATAACGTCTGAAGATAACGTTGAGGTGCCGTCTGCTGAAGTGTGATCGACCGCTGAATCCAAGCATGAAAACCGTGAGAAATAATCAGCTACCGTATGGATGTGTTGATGCCCGTTATAGCCCTTCGGTGTCACCGTCAACCAGTCCTGACCCAGCAGGTCCCAAGCACTGAGTACCGAGATAGGTCTTAGAGTTTGAAAGTTTGACCCTAACCGAGGACCATCCTTTTGGCAAACCGGGCATGTTTTGCAGTATTCGACTATATCCTTCATCCTTGTTGGCCAGAAGTACTTTCCCATGGCCTGGCCAGATGTAATCCTCGAGGAGAAGTGTCCATGCACCTCATGTAACAGTGACAACACCGAAGGGACCATGTCTGGGAGAACACACTGAGCCTCAGAACCATTCTTCTCCAAATAAAGTAGCACTGCCTTTCTCTGAGTCTGGATCTTGATCCCTGACACTTGATGCTCCTATTCCACAGACACATGCAGCCTGTAGCGTAACGACTGTTTGCGAATCCATCTCCGTCTGCGATTGTCTCCTGGAGTCATTGGTGATTTCCTGTCTTGATCCACTTCTTCTGGCGAGTCCACCACTCTCCCATACAACTTAAAGTGGACCACCGGTCCATACCAGGCGGATGACAGAAAGCGGTGCCAAACGTGATAGAGGTCATGATCGTACGGACGGGAGCCCACCGAGAGGGAGGAATCCACAGAGTAGACTGACGAGGTATCAGAGCGTGGAGGGTCAATCAGGGCAGGATCGATCATCCAGGAAGTGTCAGGATCGACCGCTGGCAATTCCGGGGCGCTGTCGAGGTCCATGGTCGTCAGGACATCAGCATAGTAACGGAATTTGGCGAAGACGCGAGATCGTCTCTTCTTTTTCCAGCTCCAGAGGCGCTGAGAGGGAACATGACAAGGCATTGGTACATCATTAGCCGTACGTTCCCAATTGGTGGAGCAAAAGTGGCCCATTTCTCGAAGATGTTGAAACAACCAGCGACCAGAAGGAAATTCCATACCACACTGACGGCAGGTGCGGCGATAGTCAGAACCACCAGTACCCGCTTCCGATTCTGGAGCAAGCTTGAGAGGAGGGAAGACATTTCCCGATCCTGGAGCCATGTTACGATGACACAGCTGAAGGGACGCAATGACAGCCAAATTGTCCAGAAAGGCGTCTTCTTCCGGAGGCGTGAACCCAGAGGAGTCCAAGAGCGGACCTCCCATGATAATCGGTGGTAGCGGCGTGGCTCCTTCATCTGCTGAGGCCTTCCATAGCTTAGCCGGATCCATTTGGTCATAGGATGCTAATTCTTGCTCCCATGCTGTGCGGGTAAACGCAGGAGACATAAAGTCCGTAGGCAACCTACTCAATCCCTCTGCCAGAGCCAACTCACGGCCCGGCTTGTGTATGATCTCACAGTCATAATCCGCGAATTTGTTCTGCCATCGCGCCATTCGACCACGAGTATCATCAGATTGAATCATGGTGGTAAGCGCCGAATGATCGGTGTAGAGGAGGATCGGATAAGGAGAGCCTCGTACCAGAGCCCTAGCTTCTTCGAGGCCCATCAGCAGAGCTAACGCCTCACGTTCCGACGTGGTATAACGCTGCTCGGCCGCACTAAACGCCCTGGACATGAACATCACGATGTGTTCAGAACTGCGAGTTTTGTGTGATGCTTGAGTGCCTGGCGAGGAGTCCAAAATCTGAAAGAGTACGGCTCCCGCTCCGGTTTTGCTTGCGTCGGTTGCCAAATGATACTGACGGTCAGGATCTCCGGCCGCTACGGCATGGGTCAATACCGAGCGCTTGATGTGTTCGAACGAGACCGTGTGATGATCAGCCCATGACAATGAACGTTGCTTGGGGTTCCCGTTGAGGGCGGGAATGATGGCAGTCTTCAGAATCCGCACATGCTCGGCTCGACCAGGGATAAACCACCTGAGGAAAGGCGTGAGATAGACAAAGCGCTCCAACTCTTCCACCGACTGAGGTATAGGATATCGACGGAATACAACCAGTTTGCGCAAGTCCGGACGTAATCCATTCCTAGACCCCGTAAAACCCATGATGTCAATCTCATCCACGAACAAGAAGGCTTTATGCGGGGCGAGTGATATGGGGGCCCAGGCGCAACGAGGAAAGTAGTGATCCCTCAGAAACTCATAGAGATTACCGAAATGAGAGCCTCGGAAGTAGTTGTCATCCATAAACTTCTTGAACCGCACGCCCGCAACCACGTCGTCTTCCAACCTCGGTTCCGACTGGCTGGGAATGGCCCCAAAGGCGCGGGTAGTGTAGCGTTCGAACGTAAAGACAGCACCACTGAGGCCTTGTCCCATCCTCCTCCAAGCCCATTGACCATGATGAGTAGCAAAGGCGGTTTTGTGGATATCTTCCTCTCGGGTAGGGATTGACCAATATCCGTTACTACCATCCATGGAGCAGAAGTAATTGGCACCAGGACGAGTCATAGCCTGAATGATCGATTCCAAGCGAGGTACCGGGAAAGGTTCCTTCAGGGTGACTTTGTTGAGGCCGCAAAAGGCGTTGACCATCCGGTAGGACCCATCCTTCTTGGGAACCAGCTTCAATTTGGACGACCAAGGAGAATTACAAGGCTGAATAATTCCTGCTTCTTGGAGCTGTTGCAGACGGCCCACCAAGTAATCCTCTTCAGACTTCGAAAATTGTTGCAACTTGGTAACGACAGGGCGACAATTCGGCTGCGTAATGATTCGATGTTCAATGAGGGTCGTCGCTTTGATTTCGTGGAGTTCTTTCGCAAACACATCCTTGTACGTGAAGCACAAACGGACGATGGCCTCCCTCTCGTTCTCCAACAGCCTTGAACCCAAAGTGATCCCAGAGTCCTCAAACCACTTTTCAACCTCAGACAAGGGCGTGACTTCATCAACCAGCCTCCGTTCCAGCACCTTATCTTCCACTGATTGATCCCCGTACTGCCAATCATGAAAGGAAGGCATAGCGGATGTCTGACACACGCCATGAACAAGGTCATCGTGCTCTGAGCCATATTGACTAGGTAACGAGTGAGTATCATAAAGTGAACTTGAGGGACAAAGGGAAGACGTGCCATGATAGGCCCGGGTCTCTACAGTGCGAGCAACATCAACACTAGCGATCTCCGGGCCTGAACCAATACCTGCGCATGAATTCTCTGACAGTACGCCGACGGTCCGGAGAGGGTGCAGGACTGGATATGTAGACAATGGAAGATCACAAGTGTCGAAGAGATCGCCGTCAATGCTGTCGGGAGGTTCCACGAAGGTAGAAGACGGACTCCAAGATGGTGAGCTAAAGGACAACGAGTGAGTATCATAGGAAAGTTCAGATTCAGCAGGGGACTTGCCGGCAGAGGCAGGGTTCTCTGTGGTTGGAACAAAGTCGCAACCGTCGATCTCCCTGCCTCGATTACAACCTTCGCTCCTACTCGCCTCGCAATCCCAAGATTCGCCGAGGTGAAGGTCGTCGCCCAATGCTAACTCTTGGTCCACTAGCGCATGGGTAATGCCGTACTTTGATAACTGTTGCAAAAATAATGATGTCGAAGCTGTAATCGCCGGATCGTGATAATCCCGACTAATAGTAGTAATATGAGTATCATGAGGCGAAAGCGCATGGCCTTCCAAAGATTCCAACGGATCAATCAAACGCCGTCGTCCGTCCAACGCTACCTGGTCATCCGATGGCTGCCCACACAACCGGAATTCATCAGACCAACCCAAGGTATCTCCGCCACACTCCAAACAAAATAATCGGTGTTTCTTCCTGACTTTAACAGAGGCATTTTCAATCCATGTTCCAAGCACCTCCTCAGTTGTGCAAGGAACTAAGCTTTTAAAGACTCGTCCTCATCCTCCAGCTCCTCGATTGGGATAACCTCGACGGATTTGTTGAATATCTGGCGTGCTGCGACTCCCGACAACTCATGTTCCGAGCGACGAGCCATGTCTGCCACGTCCGGATCCGTCAATTCCATGTCATCCTCAATGCGCAGGAACACCGGAAGATCCAGAATGCCACGAGATTCAACGCGAGATGCATGCGGTTGTCTTGGAATACGATACCGCTTGCCGGACGCATCAGACAGCGAATACACTTCCTTTTGATAGTCACCCTGCACTCTACCCTGCTTCATGAAGCGACGGGAGAGCAAGAATGCATAAGGCCCGTTTTGTTCATTGACAAAGAAAGTGCATCTGCTGCGAACCCCAGCAATACAAACCACCGTGGACCATTTGTAAAGAATGGCATGAGCTACCCCTGAAGCATTCTTGTACGAGAGACCATCCACTGGGGCCAATTCCGATTCAGCGGAAAGCTGGGAAATAATCTTCCGAGCCACCATATCAATCACGGCACCACCATCCAACAGAAGCGATCCCATCGGGACGTAGACACCATTCACCAGAACTAAGCCAACCGTGTAGAAATTGCGTATGACGTGATCGAATGAAGGAGGCGGGTCTGACCATGGGGTCCCATCCAACATCGATCGAGCAGATCTTGACTTCAAGTCGACAGATGAGTCTGAGTCTGAGAGCAACAGCTTCTGTGTAGAGGCGATGAATTCAGCCAGAAAAGATGCCAACCCCTCACACTCGGCAGCCAAGATCTCCTTCTGAGCGTGGCGACCACGTTTCTTCGGCTCCGAGCTGCGCATATACTCCATCGCCTGCTGCCTCAGCCGAGGAGAGACATCCAGTAAATCAGCAAATGTGAACGAGGCATCACCAAACTGGAAGACAATCTGCTTGAACAGACGCAGAATGTTGAAGCGGTCGCTGGACGAAAGATCCTCTTTCTGGGCCCTGATCGGAGGAGGGTCACTTCGCTTGGCAGGGCCCCTGAGCTTGGACTGTTGTTTCTGGCCAGCCTGCTCCGACATGAGACGACGCACTAATGGCTCCACGTATCGTTCCTGAAAATCCGAATCCCTCAGCAGAGCTTCGAATTCCTCGTCTGAATTGATTTTTCTCACAGGAATAAGAGGAGGATTCTCATCCTGCACTTCAGGGACCGATTCCACTGACGGGAAAGGAGGCACAGGCTGGACATGCGGGACAGGAACGAAGCCGACGTCACCTCTTCGCCTCTTCAAGTTTGGCATATCTTCGGTGGTATTGATCAGGAAATCTTCCTCTTCGAGCTCAATCAGATTGACATCCTCATAGTCGAACTCAAGGCAAGACGTCAAGTAATCATCCTGTCTCACCGGGATCTGGGACAACCTCTCCACATTGATGGTGGTAGTACCAGAGCCAACCACAGATCCGGGCCCAGTGGGTCTCACATGAACAGAGTTCACTTCTTGAATGCGAGGATTCCCTTCTTGAACACGGCCAGGAGCCACAGGGGTAACATTGACACCCGTTGCTGGAGGGACGTAGCGAGGACGACGTGGAGCAGTGCAGTCACGAGAGATATGCCCAGGTTGATCACAGTTATAACACAGTTGAGGAGGTCGAGGCCCTCTCTGCCCAGACTGGCCGTAGTAGGCGTTGTAAGACTGTTCATTTCTTGGTTGCTGCTGCTGCGCAGCCTGACCTTGTCCTTGTCCCGAGTACTGCGGTGATTGACGACGAGGCTGGGGCTGAGTAGACAAACGTTCTAACTGATTCGAGATCCCGGCCAATGCAGAAACCAACAACTCATACTGAGGAAAAGCAGAACTCTGAACTACCGCAGAAGGGATCACAGGTAAAGCAGGGACAACAGGGGTAACGTGGGCCTGATGATGTTGCTGTTATTGCGGCTGCTGCTGTTGAGTCTGATGGTGATGTTGGTAGTGAGGCGCAACCACCGAGGATCCTGAGGAGTCCGAAGTCGATGAAGGAGAGTGCAACATCTCATGAGGTTCATCCTTCTGGGGGACGAACAAGTGCTTTCGAGTCAGAGACGCCACCTTGTCAATATCTTTCTCAACGCCAATGACCGAGCTGATGATGCTTCCTTGGGTGCGATCAGAGAACCCTTGACAAAAGCACTCAATCAAACGAGCATGATGCTGAGCCTCCAACCGAGCCCCCAAATCCTCGAAGTTCTCAATATAGTTGCTGATAGACATGTTGCCTTGGTGTAGGTAGTGCATCTGCTGGAGGTACTTGTAGTTGGCCTTGCGCTTCCTCTCATCCTCCGAGTCTGCCAAAGCCTTGCCGTACTTGCGAAGAAGGGCAGCCTTCACCTTGTCATAGTCCTTGCGTATGTCATATTCCAACGAGTTCCAGAAGGACAATGGAGCACCGGTGAGGGATGAACGGAGCAACTGGAGGTTGAAACGTTGCAATCTGTCGGTCAAGGCCTTCAGCTGAGGGTCGGTAAGCTTTTCGGTTCGGGCCGCGGCATCAGCCAGTTTGAATTCCGTCTCCGTGTCCAAAGCGTCAAACAGTTCCTCAATGTATTCTCCAGGGAGGTTGCCGAAAGCCGGTGGCTTGATGTATGAAGTCATCCCGATCAAGTCGAAGTAATACCACTGATCAATCTTCACCCATTCGTTAGCATCCACCTTAACGACACGCTGTCCTTCTGATGACGAACCCAGTGAAGATGTACTCGACGTAGGAAGGGATGTAGATTGGCAAATCAAAGCGTGAATGTGGTTGGTAAAGGGTTGCAAAGGAGTTGTGATGATGGGCGAGTGGGGAAAAGGGATGAGACGGAAAGGAGGGGGAATTAATAAAGGGGACGGAAAAGGGGAAAAGGACAGCGTGTCAGGATCGGTGTCTGCACCCCTCAACTTCCCTTGTTTCCCGTAAACTACTCCCAAAGCCCAATCCCCTTCCTCCTCGGACATGTCCTCCGTTCTGTCGCTTGCGTCCGACCATTCGTCATCCGCATCTCCCGGGTCCATGTCGTCATAGGCGAGTATCGAAGGGTCCCGAGCCGTTTGTCCTCCCGATAGTGGAGCTTGTGATGATGTAGCGACAAGCCCGGTCCCTGGAACGATCGGTGTGCTCGACTCGTTTACGAGGCCCTGTTGTACTTCTTCCTCCCATCTGCCCGATGTTGGTTGTGAATAAGCTGCTGTTGTTGATTCTGATAATAATGCCGTTTCCGTCGTCGAAACTCCTTCTCTGCTCTGTATCTCCTCTAACTCGTACCATGTCGTATCCTCCGATGTCGAAGACTCCTCATAGCCCTCTTCCTCGTCGCTTGGTGAGTCGAAAAAGTGTCGACCCCGCTGTCTTCTCCTCCACCACTTCGTCATCGTCGTTCCCGTATCGTTTGTCGTCATTATGCCAACCACTCCTCGGCAGGTGTCTCCTCTCTCGTCGCTAATGCGTAATGCGCTTGGATTGTGTAGGCGAAATAAGACTGTCGCTCTGGTCGAGTGGGACCAAAATCTGTCAGACCAAAACCGAAACTGTGTAGCAAAAGTGTAGATGTATTGGTATGATACTCTACCCCACGAAAACTTCCTTTCCACCTAACTAAAAGCTTGCCAAGAGATCCATATACGCTAGTCCTAATCCCGCAATCCTCTTCGTGCATTGACTTACAATATAACAGTTGCCTAAAACCCAGTCGTCTGGTTGTGCGCGACTGGATATATAGCTAAGACTACAGTTGCGGTTGTGGAAACGGACTTCCTGCTGAATCGAATCATCCCACCTCCGCGATTGTTGGAGGCACGGGGTCTGATTAGGTAATGCGCACATTGCCGGGGCCGATTGCACGGGTAGAATCTTGGCTTTGCCTAGGCGCCTGCTTTCAGGTCCACGTGAATCTGATCCAAACTCTGTCTTCATTATCGAACTCAGGTCTGAGATTTGGGGTTTCTTTTGCCATGTCCGATAGCAGAATGCATTAATAAGTAATTGTACAGTCGGGTCAGTTGGTCTGAGTTAAAACTCGGCCCAATAAGCGATCAGCCCTGCAACGTTCACATAAAGTCGGGTATAGTGTAGTGGCTATCGTTTGGGACTCTCAATCGAGCTCGAGGGTGCTCTCAAGACCCGGGTTCGATTCCCGGTATCCGAAATGATTATTTTGTTAATTGCTTCCCCGTCGGGTCTCTCTTCCCAGCTGTAGAGCCATTCAAGATCGCGGTTCATCATAAGAGGACACAGGGATTGTACGGGCTGCCAGTAAGTAGCTTACGTCGTACCGACTCGTACGAAAGCTCGAATCCTTCTCATCTAGCCTCATTCTCACTGGTAGAGCCTCACAACCTCCCTTCTCAGTTTATCATCAGTTGAAGAGGGTCAGGTCCAAACTCTTATCACCAGGTATCTGCCGCTCAACTTCGTACGAACACTTTGCAGGTATTAGCAAGCAAGTGCTGGGGTTATGTAAAAACTCATCAATGCAGTCGGGTATAGTGTAGTGGCTATCATTTGGGACTCTCACTCGAGGGCGCTCTCAAGACCCGGGTTCGATTCCCGGTATCCGAATTCACTGGCAGCATCACTCGCTGTCATTTTGCTTTCGAGGACAGTGAACGGCACCGGGCAAGGTTGCCTTCGTCAGCCCTGCAACTATCGAAATTCGAAACCCGGACATCATGACGACAGAGGTATGAGATTTGATGCCGAAGCCACCGAACTTGAAGGAGACAGCATGGAAATAAGCCAGTATTCTGCATTGTTGCCAGTGCTGGTATCTTTCTAACTAGGGCAGGGTCGGTAGCCATTTCTGTGCTGGGACTACTTAGCCAGTACGGGTTTGGCTTCGAGGACGGGTAGTTTCGAAAAAGTCGTTCCTACTTTAGCAGTAATGGTCAGCTCTTTCTTTAAATCCTCAAAGTTAAGCTTAATGTAGCGGGTGATAGAACCGCAGAGACAAATACTCGGGTATAGTGTAAAGGCTATCATTTGTGACTCTCATTACTTACCAATGATCTCACAAGATCCGGGTTCGATTCCCGGTATCCGAATTAGCTTTTGTTCTTTTGCCGTTGTCGATTTGGAATCCGATTTACCATGGAGATACTGGTCCACCGTGTCTCCGAGTCCGAGTCGGTTTCTTAATCCAACGATTCATCGTTATATCGACTCGTAGTACAAGGACGACGATCTCACTGAGGGCCAAGGCGCGGAACCATTGGGCTAAAGCTTCCAGATAGTTGCGAGCTTTTTCGTGGGCTTAAGCAGCAATTTAGTTGTCGTTTTAATAGTGGTCCAATCCAAACATTATATATTAACATTAACGCACTCTTGAAGCGGTTTCCTTACCCTAAAACGGATGGAAAACTAGACTTGTGCAAGGTGAACATGCGATCGGGTATAGTGTAGTGGCTATCATTTGCGACTCTCATTGTAGAACTCGCAAGACCCGGGTTCAATTCCCGGTATCCGAAGTGTTTCTTTTGCTGTTGTTTTCTAGTGGCTTTGACGAGGCGAGAAGATGCCGATCGATGTTCAAGTATGAACTTGCCTTCTGAGTCGGCCCGAGTTCGATTTTGCGCAGAATGGTTAGGTAGAGTAAACCCGGTACTCAAAGTCGTTGGCAGCAAGGACTTTAGTCATCCTTTTATCTAAAGATCTTTCATTATCCAACAGGGTACGGCATTTGGTGTTCACTGAAGGTTCGCTTGTCGTCGAAGTCATCGCCCAAATGCCTCGGCTCTTAGTTTTTCCGATCCGCTGCACCTGTCTACTTGGCGGCACGCTAAACTTGCTTGTGTAACGCCAACGGCGGCCTTAATCAACCATCACGTCTTCCCAACCATTCCTCAACACCATCACGAAACTTCACTTTCACCAAACCTCACCTACTAAACCTCACCATCACCACATCACGGCAACAATCATGACGGACACGACCTCAGCTCCCTCCCTTTACAAAAAGAAAGAGGGTACCCTCACCGCCGACCCGTCCGCCTCCCTCCTCACCTGGACCCCCAACACTGCCGGCCCAGCTCCGCTCACCATCCCCATCTCCTGCATCTCCAACCTCCAAGCCACCCCGCCCACGTCCGCAAAGGTGATGATTAAGGTATTCGCCTTGCCTCCCGACGCCCCACCTGAGGCTCAACCCGAAACCCACGTCTTCAACTTCACCGTCGCCAACGCCCGTGCCCTCGCAGACGCCGTAAAAGATACCCTCACAACTGCCATCCAAACCGTCAAAGCCGCCTCTATCGCCGCCGCCCTGCCGGCTCCTACACCCGAGCTGACTCCCGCTGCTGCTACCGCCCTGCTCTCCCGCCCGGAACACCTCGACCTCTCCGAAAAGACCCTCCTCTCCTCCTTCAACCTCCACACCGAACTCCTCCAATCCTCTCCCCAACTCAACCGCCTCTTCACCACGCTCGTCATCTCCGGCCCCCTCACCCCTCCCCAGTTCTGGTCAACCCGTCTCCCCCTCTTGCGGGCCTTTGCCATCGACAGAGCACAACGCAAAGGGCCGTACAATGTCCTCGCCGCGATTAAGCCAAAGACGGTGGACAATGTCATCAAGATGAGTCTTAGCAGGGAACAGATCCGGGAGATTTTCGAACAGCATCCGGTGGTAAGACGGGCGTATGATGAGACGGTGCCGGGGAAGCTGAGTGAGGATGGGTTTTGGAAGAGGTTTTTTGGAAGTGGACTTTTCAGGCAGTTGAGGGGTGAGACGGCGAGGAGGGAGGATGATGTGCTGGATCGGTTTATGGATTTGCCGTTTGAGTGTGAGTACCCTTGTTGTTTTGCTATTTGGTCCGGATAGATTGGGATGTTCTAATCTCCTGGATTCCCCTGTCCCTGCCACTTTCACTGAATCCCGAGCCGACACACTTCCCGAGAATCCATGCTAACTCACTCTCTCCCTCTAGCCAACGAGCTCCACCCCCCAACCCTCCCCATCCCAACAACCCTCTCCCTCTCCGCCAACGCCCAAAACACCTCCTTCACCGGCAACCGCCCCGACCTCACCATGCGCCCCACCTCTCTCCCAATCCAACGCACCCTCAACTCCCTCTCCATCAAACTCCTCGACTCCGTCACTCCCGCAGACGCCCTCTCCTCCCACCCGGAGGAACCCCAACGCCTCGCTGACCTTGAACCACCACCTCCCGAAGACTCTGTCCGTCTGCATGTCCAGAGATTGGAGAGCGTGGCGGCCGTGGATGGTGAGAAGAGGAAGGAAAAGCCAGCACGGCCCCTCTACAAGGCGCTGCTATCGCTCTCAGGGCCGGGTAGCATAGACCTCGCGGCATCAGCACATCCGACCAGTCCGTCTTCGTTCAGCACTGCGACGAACCAGATCACGAACCTCCTCAACGCCCAAGCCTCCTCCCACAAGCAAAGCCTGAAATCCCTCGAAATCGGAGAGGTGCCGGAAGTGGTCACCCTGTGTCATGGCGCGAATATGGAGTTTCTCAGACACTTCTATAACGCTTTCTTGTCGGGTGATTCGAAACGAATGTCTGAAGCCGGGAAAATCATCGGGAGTGTTGAGAGGGGGTTGGAGCGGAGTAAGGCTGTTAAGGAACAGCTTTTGAAGGAGGCGGAGGCGAGTCAGAGTGGGACGGATATCAAGGCGGTTAAGGCGAGGGAGAGGGAGGTCAGGAGGGCGGAGGAAGTGGGGGGCATGTTGAGGGGGGGAGAGGAGTGTTTGGAGAGGGCTGTGGGGTGGTGGGGGAGCGTTAACGCTTAGGTTCTTGGGGTCAGAGTGTTGTTATTGTGTTGATTATTTTTACTCTAGGGTATGGTGTTCGGTGTCTTCTTGCGTTTCTTTCCTACTTTTTTTAGATGTTTATGGGTTTTAGGAATATCAAAGCTTGTTATCTCTTACGAATTCTCTGGCCTCTTGATGAATTCTGCCTGTGGTAGCTGCCATAGTCCAGTATGTCTGGTTGCGTATCCCCCAGATACTGCATCTCAAGCTTACCGAGTGTCTCGGTGTATCAACTTCTACAAAAGGTCTTGCTACCACTCTCGTCTCAACGCCATGCAGGTCAAGATACATGCAAGCATTGGTATACTTGATCTAAGTACTCAGATTATGATTTTTGGTTCACGTTGAACTAAACACTTGGATTTGCAGACATTAAGTAGATACGTTATCAAATCAGCGCCAGCATTATCAACTGCTTGACTTCATTCACAACAACATACTTGAAATCAGATCAGCATATCCAGTTTAGAGATAATAGAACGAAACCCAATCTGCTGAAATAACATGTTAACAGACAGGAGACCGAAAAAGGAAATATGAAATCGGAGCCTCTCTTTACCAAAGAATCACGAAGGTACAGAAACCGGAAACACACCAAAAACAGAGCAGAGCTCGAGCCATCTACCGATCCCATTGCCAAGCCCAAGCCACACGTCTAAATGATTTGACTCACAAAAGTTAAAACCCGAAAGGCATCTCCCAATTGCGACCTTTGTACGATTCTCACACCCACGACACTACCCTCCCATTGGCCACCTCCAATTGGAACTTCACCTGATACTCCCTCACAATCTGATAGAACGACTTGGTCTCGACCTCGTTGATTCCCCCTCTGACGTCTGTTACAAACTTTATCCCAACCAACTCCTGCGGCAACGCGTTCTGAAGCTCGTCTTCAAGTGTAGGGTTTTTCTCCACCGCGTAAGTTTTTAGAAAAGCATATGTTTCCCGATGATCCAAGTAAAAATTCAACTCGTCCGCCTTTGGCTTTGCTTTCATTTGTAACAACCTTGAGCAATTGCTGTTGGTAACAGTACGAGCTGCATTGAAAGTGCCGAGGAAGTCAGGAGTCAACTCCAGCTTGAACTTACATGAAGATTCGAAAGGCTCCCAGGGTTTGTCGCAATCCCCTAAACGGTTTAGCTTTTGTGCGAGGTACACGGCAACCATAAACAGATTCGGGTCTTGTGCATGCAGAGACGGGCTTGACAACAGCTGATCGAGCGAATCCAGATACACATCGACCGCCGCCGGTATCTGGAAATCCTCGTCAGATTTCTTCTTCTGTATATACATACAGAATTCGAGAACCCAGGTCTTTGCAGACAACCTAAGCTCTTCCAAGTTGAGATTGCCAACACCCTCCAGCCGGACGGAAAGCCAAGAGGGATCAAGCCCCCAAAGAAGCTCCAGCGAAGCGGTAGCCTCTGTTAGGTGTTGTGGTTCGATGTCGGAATTGAAGCAATCATCGTGTGGGTCGGCCATTTTGCCAGAGCAGCGAATGTTCAGAACGTCCCCGACATGACCCTGGTCCGCAGATTTGATAAAACGATGCTGCTTGGCAGAGTGCAAAGGCCAGTACTCTTCTTTGCCCCGAGCTACACGGCGCACTCCTCTGGCGGGGGTAAAGAATCTATCGGCACTGCCAGTGTTCGTCGCGTAGGGCATATTCGCATAGAGCCATTGTCTGAATCTCCCTTCGTCAGCCTTCACAACATTCTTGTTTTCTGCCACCTTCTTCACTTTGTCCGTGAGCTCCCTCCTTTCCTCCCTCTCGAAACGCCATAATAGAATGCGGTTTTCCATCCGGTACTTCTAGTATTCAGCGTCGATATTCGCAAGTAACTAGCTATAGATTGCACTGCCCCCTTCAATGGGTTAGCTAACTTCTCGGGCGAGGACACGGGCATTGATGACTTGACTTACCGATGAATTGAAATAGCTTCTTCTCCAGTGTAACCATAAAACTCGAAGTGCGAGACGAATTGGAAAACAATTCGGACCTGCTGAATAACAATGATCAGAAGAGAACTGGCATGGGTATCGCAAGAATGAGAGCAGTAGAGGAAAGGGAGAATCGAACCGGTCGCCGCCGCACCTTGCTTTGTATAATCGACGAAAGGTCTGAATTGATTTGTGCTGAATCTCGGATGAATACTTCGGAGAGGATACCTGTGGAGAGAAAGGGCGGAGGGGCTCTATCTTTATACAAATTCTGGAGAGAGGCTCTCATCTCATGCGCTCCTAGAGATCTATTGAAGTGGTAAACTTCTTTGAGCGGGGCATGAGCTAGTATCCGAAAAATCAGAGGCTAGCTTGGAGGCGCATTTCGAATTCGAGAAAGCGCTCCTCTGCGCAGACAGTTGGTGTGGTCGATCTGCCCCTTAGATTGGGTGTTGAGTCAAATGCGTTGGCAATACCCGTGTCGAAGCCGGAGGAGGTGAAACTAGGTCAAATCTATGACGCTTTCGCAAACAAAACTGAGCATACTAGTAGCAACAACGTACTGCACCGATACGGTACAACTGATACTTACACCCTTACCCAGAATTAGAAAGTTGAAGGGCTTTCAGTAATAAATGCATCCAGATCTGAGTGCATCAAAATAATAGTTTAATTTATATATTGACAAAAAGCCGATTGAACATTCTCGTCTAAGATTAGACTTTCGGGCCCAGCCACAAGGAGTCCCGAATACACTAGTTAAAACTCCTCTTCCGGGTTCATACAGGGTAGTAACGACGTGCCCCATATGATTCGTTGATTTACAGAAGTAATTAAAGCTATGAGGAAAAAATATGCATATTATTAGAACGCAGGCGGAGATTAAAGACGAGGGCTCAATTGGGTGACAGCCTCAAGGAAGCTACCGCGCTGCTGTTACACCCAGACTGGTTCCGCCAAGGTTTGAGAAGTTTCAGCGGGGCGGAAGAACAATGTGCCGAACCGAGCTCGAAGAACGATCATATGACAAAGTGACAAGTTCAGTTGCAAAGGTACACTTGGTTGAAAACTTGTGAGCTCGTGTGCTACTACTACGACTAAGACTAATGATTATAAAGTTCGACTGGAACCCAGCAAGTCAAGCTGTTGGGAGCAACGGAATGAATCGTTCCATCAGCATGAGGTGCCGGATACATATGAAGTATTAGTACCGAATTCGCGAAACAGTTCGGAATGACCTGCTAGACAGATCGATATGTGCATACATTAAGTAGACAAATGAAATATATCGATATTCCATTGAATCTATTGAAGCATTAAGGCAAAATAAAGGAGATCTAAGGACGAACAAACTCAGATAAAGAGGTCCCAAGCCGACCTGGTACATGATGAAATTTTCTGATCTTTTTCTGTAAAGAAATAAGCTTGTCAGGCACGACAGGCCGGTTGAACGTAAGGAATTCGAACACAAAATAGAAGGAGAGGCACACTCCAGTGAAAACGGATTACTAGTAAGGAATCCATACGAACGAAACTACCAAAGCTTTGGCACTTGATATGACCTACCACAAGCTCGCTCGAAGCAAGCAAAAAAGGGAAAACTACCAGTCAAAACAGAAGAACAAATGCGCCTTGCAATGCGCTCTTACAGTACGTACTTGGAATGAATACGACAGTCGTCACGCACTCAATGCGTTACCCTGGCCCGTGCCTGGAAATAATAACCATATTGAACAAGAAACCAATCAAAGAGTGTCAGACAAAGACTCTCTTCCCAAAGTGTTTGCCTTCTTTCAGTGAAATACCCCGCTTTCCATCGGTCCCCCAATCCAGCTAGCTCCTGGTCTGCCTGAGTCGCTAACGCATTGTCTGAAGGACGGTTCTCGACGGCCATCATCGTAAAGACGTCCCTACTGCCTGCCTGCATAGAAAGTGTATCCACTTCGACGCTTAACACTTTTTCAGCTGTATTGTGAAGTTCGAGCTTGATCAATATCGCCACAAAAGCTCGGAGGACCCTTTGCGAGGGGCATCGACTTCCATCATCGATCGGGGCTTTACAAGCTCGATATAGAACCTGCAAAAGAAGATCTGCTTCTATAACGTCGCTTTCCGTCTGGATACGGCGAAGTGTGACACCATCGTATTCACCCAGTAAGGTGGCAGCTTTGAGCAAGCCTTGGCAGAACTCAAATGCCGTAGATTGCCATTTAGCGACTTCACCCCGAGAAAGCCATTTCCTGGCTGTTTCTTCTACACCTTTGCGAGCGCCGTGGTGCTGTGCCAAGGGTATGCTACTTCGTACATTCCAATTCGCCAAAAGCTCATTCAGGGCATCGGTGTGTTTTAACTTGAAGGGTTGCAAGCCTCCAGCAGCTTGAAGATCGTACAACTGGAGATTCCTCAAAAAGATACCTGCGGTAACAGCCCCACCCACTTCTCCGCCGACTAGAGCTCTTAAGTTCTGGTCTACGGTTTGACTCCAGCGTGTGAACGCCTCCTCACCAATTCCTACATTTTGGCTCTGCAACTCCACCCAGAGGTCTTCGAACTGCCTTGCGAAACCCACATCGATGCCTTGCAGATACAGAGAAGCAACGCTAGCCGAAATACTAGCCTCCACCCTCGCCCTTTTCACTTCCGAGTTTGTACGATCAACAGCATCAAATGTCGAATAAGCCAGGTGGGCCCGAGTGTCTAGTAGGTACTTTCGAAGCCAGCCATGATTCTGTGGATAGCGGCTTTCGAAGAGCAACTGGCAAGGAACATGGTCGGCGTGGAACTGCGAGAGGTTTAACTCGAGAAGCGTCGGGGGTACGGACATTTCCTTTTGTCTGTAATGCTTCAAGCTTGCAAGTTGAAAGTTTCGAGATGAAAGCTGTACTGGGGATCTAACGATAAAAAGAAACTTTGTTTGAAAGAAATTATGAAAGAGATGCTGGTAGTCGAACAAGCGTAACGTGTGGGTAATGGTCTGGAAGATTCGAAGGTCGACTGTAACTTGAATGTAATGGTCCTCCTAACCTGTTTCGCTGCGATGCCTATTTTGATCAGTATGTCGTAAGGCTTTGAAATGGATATTGTTCAAAAGATGGGAAACCAGTCCGTATTTATGCCATCTCTGCCCCGTGCGCCGGTGTTTGCCTCTTTTTTAAATTTTACCTGAAGAGTGTTTGAGCGGTAAATTCAACAAGATGACCGTAGTAAATAATTTCGCAGCTGGCTTACGCTTGCTACGAGCTCACATGCAAGCTGCTTGAGCTCATGCATGAGTAAACAACCGCTCCCGTCTTACGATGCTTCAGGAAAAGGGCCCGTGCTTCATACAAACGAAGGCCGTACATCCGCTAAGCGCTCCATAGAAATGTCGAATTTATCTGAGTTTACAAAGCACCGTGTTACACTTAGTAGCACGCCCAGATAATCGAACGAGACTAGTTGGTAACTTACTGTTTTCTACTTAAGATGCAAACATTGCAAATC
This sequence comes from Ascobolus immersus RN42, assembly GCA_003788565.2. Lineage (NCBI taxonomy): Eukaryota > Fungi > Ascomycota > Pezizomycetes > Pezizales > Ascobolaceae > Ascobolus > Ascobolus immersus. Next base: position 33,956 of record ML119796.1, read on the forward strand.
CGAAGGCTAAATTGTTTGGCTTGATAACTACTTACTTACTTAAGTTAAGTACTTATAGCCATACACAATATATTGGTAACCTTGGGCTGAATTACGTGCGCCACATCGCTACTTCACGCTACCATCCTGATGCCTGAAAAAACGTACTAAAGGTCAGAGCCTGAGTGTTGAACTACCGCATTATGGAGTAGCGTCTACAGATAGAGCTGGAACCTCGTATTGGTGTGACCACTCAAGCAGCCAGCTACCACTGGTGCCACACCTACCCACCCATCAAACAACAATTCCGTCCCAAAAGACCATAATGGGAAATTCTAACCACACCCTCCCCAAGCGGTACGCGACACTGGTAAGCTCCTCCAACCTTCAAACCAACATGCTACCCCAAATCTCTCCCGCATTTCGTTTTCTCTCCGACGGATACCGCCTCCAGATCATTTCCAATCATCCCAATCGAGTAAGAAGTACCGGCAATAAGCCAAACGCAGCTATTATACCGCCTCGGTGGAAGACTTCATGACGTCGTCACAAACGAGAATGGGCTTACCGATATCATACGGTGGCGGCCAGGAGGTCACCGGTACCCATATTGAGTACAGCGTACCGACAATAAGCCAAACGCAGCTATTATACCGTCTTCGGTAATGGACTTAATGACGTCCTCCCAAAAGAAAATGGTCTTACCGATATCGTATGGTGGCGGCCAGGAGGTCACCGATATCCAGAATGAGTAAAGCTTCCCGACAAAAAGCCAAACGAAGCCATTATACCGACTCAGTAGAAGACTTAATGACATCCCCCCAAACGAAAATGGGCTTACCGATATCGTATGGTGGCGGCCAGGAGGTCACCGGTATAACCCCTTGCACAGGTCTATCCGGGAATTCGTTTGAACGGCATTCAGAAATTGCCAAATTGAGCTAGATGGTTCTGGACCGTCGGCTTACTCGAGCCCCAACGGAAATGGGGTACTTGGTCCACTTGAGGGGTCTGACTGATGTCTCCGAAAGGTGTTCATCTTGGACTCTCTTTGAGGGGGTCCGGCATACCCCGCACAAGCTGTCCATCCGGCCAACACACTTGGTTTCACCATCGAACTCCTCGTTTCGAATGTTCACAGAGATCACCAACACGGATACATCATCAGCACAAGTTCACTTCAGAGCAAAGGATATGGAAAAACAGTATCATATTCAGGGAGGCAAATAGGAAACAAAGAATTAATATGCAAAGCGTGGCACTAACTAAACTCGTAGGGAAACTAACGGCAGAACCCGGACGACCAGTAAGAGGTGAACCACATCAGAAAACCAATCAACGAGGAGTTACCCAGACAGACGACCCTCAAAACTCGTCAGATAACAACGACCAAGTCCTGCGGATCCTCGATAAACTCCCTCAAGAAATGACAGTCCCGCTCCAAAGCTTCCAGCACCCTATTCCGTTGCTGCTCCTTGAGTTCCGACAGAATAGCATCCAAAACCGCAATGTCCCAATCAACGCCCAGAACCTTTTGCCTTGCAGTAACTAGCTTCTGGAAGCAGTCAGTGAACTCGAATTTGACAAGCCGATGGTTTCTGGTGAGGGCGAAGATGTTCTCGGGAGTACAGTGCCGAAGTGCGGTTGCGGACCGAGAGGATACACCGGTCTGGCACCACTCCTTGAGTTGCTCCTTCCGAAGAGGCGGGAGGGCATTGCCGTACTTCGGACTGTGGATGCTTAAAGCTTCCTTCACTGCATACTGCCAAGCTGCCATCCTGAAGCTGTTGCTGAATCGACTGACAGATGTGCACCGCGTAGCCAAACCTGTCTGGATCATCGTAAGGAATGGAGTCGAATAGTCGACTACCGAGACCCAGTTCTTGTCGGGGAACGCCAGTAACAGGAGATGCAGGTTTGGTTGATAGCCACCAGGTATCGCTCTGAACAAGGTATGCTGCCGGGACCGAACCAACTGCCGTGCCCGTGCTTCCAAGACCCTCTTCCTTTGGAGAAACAAACTCCTGGCCCCATCCTCGAACTTTGCCTTGTCCGTTGGTGCACCATCTCCATCAACGGTTCCACTTGTCGTCCTCCGCAGGGCTTCGACAGTCTGGCGTTGTCGCATCCTTAGCACTTCAGTCGGACTTTGGTCGAGAGATGCTGACATCCGGGCTCGCTTCGGAGAAGCGTCGAGACTGGAGACAGAAGCTGAGTGGTCGTATTCGGGAGATTTTGATTTGACTGTGCTGGTAGGCGGAATGTCAGTTTTTAATGTGAATGTGAAGAAGACGCGAAAGTAAGCTAGAATGAAAGTGAAAAGAAGTTGAATGAAAGAAGAGGAGTAGGCGGAAGAAGGGACTCACCGGTGGTATGCCATTCTCAGCACTACTATCCGTCCACCTTGCTATCGTCCTCCACGCTGTACCTTCGCTGGCGATATGCTCTGCAACTTTGTTGTCCAAGATGTCTCAGCCATCTTGCTCCGATGGGCCGACCGAAAGCGCTCGTAAGACAGGTCGCCTTGGTCGCTGAATCACAGCTTCTGGTCATGATGAAGACCCGCTGAAGCAAAACTGCAAATGTCGTCAAGGGAAAAGTGGGGCGCTTGATGATTTCGCGAGACGAGGGATTTCCGGTCGGACAAGGACTCGATATCTACATCGATGTCGGAGAACGAGGTTACGAGATTCTGTGTTCTGCAATCGTTTATGGGTCTGTGTCGTGACGTGAGTCGTGACAGGAAAGGTCGATTCAATTTCAGCCTCCGTATCCTTCGAGTCGGAAAGATCTCGTCCATCGAAGGAATCTAGTGAAACTGTTAGAGATATTTACCAGAGGCAATTCGACTGCGACCGCGGAGTCCCGCATGTACGTCAAACCCATGTCGTTGATGTATCCTGGGCTCTGTTGAGTGTGCTACTACCAGGTGAGAAAAAAGAAAGGTCTAGGAAGATACGCGATTCATCGGGGTCAATCGTATGGCGGAAGTGGATGGAGGATGCTGGAAGATGGTGAGAACTTGAGAGCAACAAACGAAATGTTCTTTCGTTGGTCTTCGCTACACATACGTCATTGTAGTCACGGGCGATAAGGAATCATGCGCTGCTTACTAATGGGTTTCTGGTCAGGTGCAAATTTTCCCAGTGAATCAGTGCCAAGCAACCGGACTATCACAGTGATAGAAGGGTACTAGCTACTTGTACCAGCCAGACTGGTTGTACGGATTTAATCAAGAATTCTATAATAGTTTATTGTGGAGCTTTACAGCCTGCACATGCCCGCTGTCTTATCAGCGAAATCCAGTCGAAAGAGGGCCAGCAGCTCGGAAACGGACGAGTTTCAATGTTTCTTATGAATACCGCCTAAATTGAAACTGCTTTATGCTCTTAATACAGACTGTCACAGTGGTTAGAGGTACCTCCGGCTCGTCATTGAAATCGTGAGCTCTTTTGGTTATTGCACCTGCACGACTCCCCTATAGGACTAGGTTATCCCGGGGGGATCAGATCATTCGTGATTTGATCCCATTTAGGAAACATAAAAGTATAAGAAGTGGGTATCTAAAAACCGCCCGAGAAATAGGGATCATAAAACGACAGGGTAAATCGGTATCAAGGATCTAATATGGGATCTAACAGCGTATCACTTCTATAACTATATCCCTTTGATACCCATTTATCACTGCTTTTTCTATCCCCAAGTTGTATTCTTCTCAACTGGCCCGAAACGCGACTGCAGATGTCATAGAAACGTCATTTTGGTGGAGAAAAGCCCGAGCAACTCAGAAGATCTGTTATGTCATATCCTCTCTGTGGTAACGTTAACGATAACTTACTGGTTGCACATCGCATCTACGAAGGTCAGCAAAAATAACGCCACATCTAGCCCAAAATCGTTGTAACTGGACCTTCAGCTCATCTGCAGATCTGTAGGACGATCAGAATGAGAACTTTGGTAAAGGCTTGCTCTAACTCTTAGACTTACTGAGGGACGTATTTCAACTGATTGCATCTAGCCAGGTCGTATGTCTTCTATCGATACCACCATCTGTATCTAAAGTACTTGTCAGTTCACATCACACCAACAAACAGGGGGGAAAGGCCAGATGTTTGTCGAGAAACGAGTGGAACTTGGTGGAGTCCGCAAGATAGGCTGAAAGAAGTAATGGTCGACATTGAGAAGATAGCTTACCAGCGCCAGTGCATAACATTCACTTGCTCGAGGGCGCAGGTCACCATGGAAATAAGGATGTCGTCCCGGTATGAAGAATAGAAATCCGGCATGATAGAGATACAAATGCGAATGGATGATCCCCTTTGCGGGAGGGACCGGTCCTCTAGGGACTCGGACTGCCCAGTCCAATTCGCGAAGTCTGAAGGAATTTGAAGCGGGAAAAACTCCAGAGCGCAATTTCACCCCTAGCCACTGGCACATCACGCTACCAAACCCGGTATATTTAACCCTTAATAAGACATACTATTAAGAGTAATTTCACCCCGCGTCCATGGGCTAGATTTTACAAATAGCTACTTAAGTGCTAACGGCTCCTTTTTCGCCTGATACAAACGCAGTTGAGACACTCGGTGGTCGACTTATAGGCTTATTATACACCGGCTGCATATGAGACGATTCGAAAGGGAAGCTCTTAAGGAAATGTTTTTATTATACTTCCTGGGTTGGAAATTCAGATACTAGTAGAACTTGGAAGGATCCATACCGGGGCATAATCAATTTCGAAATAGTTGTTCCAAAATCAATTAAACCGATCAAGTTACAAGCATTATAACTCGCATCAAGTAATTAAAAAGGAAAATACAAAGAGACACGGGGTATGGAACACCTAGCATTACTCAACAATACTTAGTATACTTAAGTACTTTAAAATTAGGCCGCTTCGTGTATAAGAGACTCGCTGAATCCGCCCTTTCTGACTCCAGCCATCCAAGCATCTTAGGTATTTCGACTCAAGCTCTTCAGAATCGTTTTTCTACTCTTCTCTGCCGCCTTGCTTGAACATACTTTCACTGTCTCAGCTGCCTTGCTCGATTCTCTCCTATCGTTGCAAACTTGAACCTTCGCCTCCTTGCAATCGATCGCGACCCTTCTCGACGTTGCAAACGACTGCCTTCAACAAGTGCCCTCTTTCACTTCGGCATTGCCTGGCCTCTCCCTTGATAGTTCCTTCGCCAGTAGCTCGCTATCGCCCACTTTGTCCAGTACCAAGTACTGCATCTGCCTATCTCTCTCGGATATCATTCAAAGCTCTAGCTTGCTAGTTTCGAATTAGTTTTCCATTTTTCCGAAGTCATGTCCATTGTAGCAGCTATGCAGCAGCATCTGGAGGCAGGCCTGCGAGACATAAATGCTGTTATTGATAGATTGAGTGTGGCGGAAAGGCAACCCGACGCAGAGCTGGCTCGCGACATGGTTTGTGAAGTACCTGCGGAAGTAGTGGGAATGCAAGTTGCGGGACGAAGCGAAGGTCCGCCTGAACCACTGGAGGGCTGGGTGTTTCCTGACAGCGATCGTGAAAGCTTTCAACGCAGGGCTTATCTTCAGCAAGCGTTTCTTGAGAAGCTGGGATACAAAGAGTTATGGATTGCAAAAACGGACGAGTTTATGGACATGATAAATGGCACGACAAAGGCTGCGGAGGATCAGGGCTGCCATAAACCAAGCAATCCAGACAGGACCGATGATTATGGATTGAGAGCATGGTGGCTTATACATAAGCATAAGCGTGCAAATTGATTATAATCCATAAGCCGAGCCATTCCACAACTCAGGATTGTTTATAAACCGATTATTTCGATTAAGCTGATCACCTAAATAAGTAGAACCCAATCCGAAATCTAGTGAAATGTGATGTACCAACTCCATTACCTATTAGCCCCATTGAACGCCAACATCCTCCTCTGATTCACCACGTTCTAAATCCAAACTGTAACGATTCAAAGCCTCTAATATCTCCGGAAGATTCTCCATACCATTGGGTGCTTTAAAAAGACCCTCTCTCCACCATGCTTTCAAGCATTCATTTGCTTCTATAACCTCATCCTTAAGCGCACATCTTTGTTGGGTAATAAGGAGTTTAATACCATTGAATACACGCTCTGGTTCAGCTGACATAACCATTCCCGTAAGAACTTCTAAAGCCATCTTTGCGAGAGCACCAAGACGTGGATCGTTGCGTTTAGCAAACCAGTACTTGATAACATCACCTCCAAAGATGTAGTTGAAGTTATGCCGCCGCTTAGATCATTAGAAGGACTTACTAGGAATAGCCACCTAAGTGGTCATGTGATACCTTAGCGAGTTTGGTGATATAATAGCGAGCTTATCTATTTACATGTACGATGGTCACCGTAGAACTCCGCGGGGCGTCACGTGTATCGACTGACGTCCACGGGGTATATGTAGGAGGACAAGGGGAATGTTTCATAGCTCATAACTGTATAGTGAGTCTTGGACCTGTTAAGGTACAGGCTACAGTAAGGTTGTGTACCGGCACGTCTACACCGTGGATTGAACGGAGGACTTCAGGGTTGAGGTTAAGACGGGTCGGGTACGCAGCTGGATTGGGTCTGGACTGAGTCATTTAGGTTTATAGCCTACACGCCAAATGTGGCTAGGTCTGGATCCGCGATACTATATAACGGGTGGAACACCCCCATCAAAATATCATATCTCATTCATATATTCTACTGATTAAGAGTCACAAGCCCCTACCGAGCCTAACACTACACAATATACACTACACAATCACCACCTCAACATAACAATGTCTCAAAACAACGTTCAGATCGATAACACCTTCAGCAACATCGGCAATCCCCCAGCCCTCGGTCAAGACAACTACGATGTCTGGGCCCCAAAGATTACCCATATCCTGGACAAGGAAAACGTCCTTTGGGTTATTGAGGACGTCAAGTGGGAACCCAGCACTTTCCCGGAGGATGCTGGCTATGATGCCGATTGGTCAGATTCCTACAGTACGTTCTGCAAGAATGTAGGAGAGAAGCCTTCATTCAACTCCTACTTGTTGAAATGGAATGCAGCAAGTGGCAAGGCTATCCGGACAATTATGGCATACTCGGATGCCACCAGGATGCAAGAAGTGCAGGCCTGGAAGCAGCAATATTACTCTGCATATGACGTCTGGACTGCCCTCAAGAATAAGTACGACAAAAGCGACGCAAACGAGCAGTCTGCAAACTGGGAGGCTTTAATGGCGTTGAGGATTCCGGAGAAGGCTTCTCATGACGAATGCAAGAAGATCTCCGACGAGTTCATGAGGCTTCACCACAAGATTATCCAGTCCAGAGTCGACATCGATCAAGTTCTCACCATCCTCAGCTATCGGTTGACACGACCTCGATTCAAGCATATTGTCGAGACTCTCTCCCTGCAAGAGAGGGTTACAGCAGAGGAGGTTATCCAGAAGTGTCTGATTACTTCCAAACGGGAGGAGGATATGAACAACACCTATACAGCTCTGAAAACCGAAGCTACAGCGCTGATCTCGAAGACAAAGGGACCTCGCAACCAGAACTCGGGTAATCAGCGCCCTTGGAAGAAGAATCGTCAACAAGGAGGAAGAAAGACAGACAGTAGGGAATGCTTTGGCTGTAAGAAGACCGGCCACATTGAGAAGGATTGCTGGTTCAAGCATCCAGAGCTTAGACCCAAGGGAACCAAGCGTCGAGAGGACAAGGAGGACAGGGAGGACAGGGAGGACAAGACGGACAGCAAGAAGAGGAGGATGAGCGTTGGCTCAAAGAACGAATAGGGATTCGTCTCCAACACCAGTACCAGAACGGCAATACATGTTAATATCACCCGAGTACTGAAAGCTGCCAAGCATACGCCCTTTGCCAGAGAAGTCTGGGCGAAGGACTCAGGGGCTTCAGAACATATTACAAACAACTCGGGTCGGTTATACAACTATCGTGCATTCGAGCCTGGAGATGAGATTGTTATCATCTTGGGCGATGGGCGACATATTCTGGGAATTGGTGTTGGAGAGTGCAAGATCGCAAGGCTACACTTGCAAAAGGTAGTCTATGCACCAGAGATGGAAGTGAGTGTGATCAGTACCATTCGGCTGACGAATGCTGGATACTGGGTACTACACAAAGACAACCTTGGAATGGTTCTGGAGAAAGATACACTTAATGTTCTCCTATCAACAACGTTCGATGAAGACGAAGGTCTGTACCTAGTACGATCTTCAGACCTTATCAATACTCCAAAGGGAAAGAAGCAGACAAGGGCTATGATGAGCCGAAAAGCGAAGGAATTTAAGTTGGAGGAATATCACAAATGGCACAGACGCCTTGGACATATTCACCCTGCTAGAATGAAGGGTATGGCGAACTTACAACTTGTCGAAGGACTGACTCCTGGCATGTTCAATTATGCCTCTCCACCAAAGTGTGACATCTGTGCACTCGGGAAGCAGATTTCAAAGGCAAAGACGACCCACAAGAAAGCTCCACCAACTAAACGACCACTCGAATTACTGCATATCGATCTCGTGGGACCGTTTGAGGCATCAACAATAGCAGGGAGGTTACCAGTAGAGGTGCCAGCGGGTGCTACGCATTTTATCACTGTGCTGGATGACTATACCCGCTATGTCTGGGTTATCTTCATAATGAAACGCTCAGAAGTACCTGCCAAACTCGAAGCACTTCTTCTACAACTCGATACTCAACACGATGGATTGAAGATCCTAAGAATTCGTTGGGATCAAGCACTAGAGTTCGCTAGTGATGAGATTAAGGTTCGCATTATCATCCCAAGGGGTATCATCCCTGAACCTACTGGTTCATATGCGCACGAGCAGAACGCAAAAATCGAGCGGATGAACCGCACATTGCAAACGTGTGGAAAGACAATGATTATACAGGCAGGACTGCCAGAGGGGTTCTGGCCGGAAGCGATCCGCATGTCAGCAACCGTTGAGAATGTCTCATTGACACAGGCAGCAAGGGAAACTGGTATCCCACATACTGCACTATATGGCAAAGATAATCCGCCTCCAGACGTCAGCTGCTTCAGACCTTTCGGCTGTAAAGTCACGATCACAGTACCTAAGGAGAAGAGAACCAAGACCCTTACAGAAGCCCGAGCCAGAGTTGGCATCTACTTAGGACCTGGAGTGCTGGCAAATACACACCGAGTATATGACTCGATCGGAAAGCAGATAGTGCTAGTACGAGATGTGGTTTTCTGGGAAGATGAGTTCCCAGCAACAGACAAGCGGTTCTTTCAGAAGAACTTTGGAAATGCAAAGAGGCCTGATGTTGACATGAAGTCCGTCACTAGCAGTAAATCCGACGGGATTGCTGCGACCCCTCCGCCGTCAAGTGAGGATGCCGGCCAAGTGGGGGAAAGTTTGACTGGTAGTCTAGATCTTCAGCAGGACTCAGTGATGTATGATGCACAGGATGTAGCTGCGGCCTACCCTGCTAGTCACCTCACTGGCGCTCTGAAAGGAAAGAAACGTACGCACCAGGAAGACGATCCTATGGAAACCACTGCGGATGGACCGATGAGGGGAGGTCGCGACCTTGCTCCTGAGACCGCTGGTCCAAATCATTACCTAAGTGCTTCAGACACTGCAGGGATCTTGAGTGCTTCGGGCGCTGCAAGAAGAGACTTCAGTGTGGAGATCTCAAAGAAACCTGGCACTGGGTATGTGCAGGGTAAGGTTGGCCGTAAGAAGGCTAAGAGTTGGAACTTTGCACGAGCAATGAGGCTGAAGGCAGCTCACAACAAGGACGATCTACCGTCGACATATGCTGAGGCTATGGATAAGTCGAACCCTCACCATGTCGAGTGGGGGAAAGCTACAAAGGTAGAGCTTGAGGATCACAGGATGAACAATACTTAGGAGGAGGTTAACGACAACGCGCTTGAGCCAGAAGAACGTCTTGGAAACCCTCTTTCAGTGAGATGGGTTTTTACAAAGAAGCTGTTAGCTACAGGACGAGTACGGTTTAAGGCCCGTATTGTTGTACGCGGTTTCGAGCAACGTCATGGTGTAAATTACGAGGAAACTTTCGCACCAACTGCTTCCGCTGCCTCAATCCGAATGTTACTTGCTATGTCAGCAAGGATGGGTTTAAAGATCCATCAAATGGATGTAAAAACTGCATTCATCAACAGTCCTCTCTCAGAGACTGTATACATACAACCTCCGCCTGGCCTTACAACAAAGGCACCACGCCTCCGCCTACGAAAGGCACTATACGGACTTAAACAGGCCCCACGGGCTTGGAATGATCACATTGACGCAAAGTTCAAAAAGTTCAGTTATACTAGATGCCATTCAGACTACTGCATCTATGTAAAGGAGTCTACAATGGTAGCTCTTTATGTAGATGACATACTGGTCATATCAGACGACCAGGAGGCAATAAACAAAACAAAGTCTTTTCTAAAGCAACAATTCGAGATGGAAGACATGGGTGAAGTCAGACGGTTCCTAGGCATGGAAATCATAAGAAAACCAAATGGAAACATCTCAATTACTCAGAAAGACTATATCAGCAAGGTCTTGAAGAAATTTGGGATGGAAAACTGTCGACCACTCAAGACACCACTCGGCACAGGAGAGAAGCTTACGCAATATGATGGCATTGCAAGTGAGGAGGACAGGGGCATATACCAACAGATGGTTGGAAGCATTATGTATGCTGCTACTGGAACAAGGCCGGATATTGCTTATGCAACGTCCACTCTATCCAGATTCAACAACAACCCTGGTCCATCTCACTTCAAAGCTGTCAAACATGTCCTCCAGTACCTTAATGGCACACTCGATTACTGCATCACCTATACAGCTGGACAAGAAAACGACAGATTCAATCTGCACGGATACACTGACTCTGACTGGGCTGGCGACCTAGACAATAGAAAGTCTACCTCTGGTTATGTGTTCCTGATGGAAAGCGGCGCCATATCCTGGCGCTCAAGAAGACAGAATACTGTTGCCACCTCATCAACAGAAGCAGAGTATGTTGCATGTGCAATAGCGAGCAAAGAAGCACTATGGATTCGCCAACTCCTGTCAGAGCTGCAGATGTTCTGGAATAACGACGAATACTTAAAGGAATCAGTCAACAAAGGAAACTTCGATGACAACCTGTTTCATGAAGATGAAGCAGTACCTTCAGATCGTTACTATAAACCAATATCTACATCACTTCCAGCTACCCCAATACATTGCGATAATCAAGGAGCAACTGCCCTCACAAAGAACCCGGACCAAATGAAAAAGACTAAGCACATCGATATAGCTTACCACTTTGTTCGGGAAAGAGTAGAGTCCAAGGAACTTAAGGTTTCATACATCCCAACTGGTGAAATGGTTGCGGATGGTATGACTAAAGCTCTGGGTGCTGAGAAGCACAACAGGCACCTTGAGGCTATGGGACTGGGACCACTCTAAGCCGCTAGCTATAAACCAATCAGCGGCAAGTGGGGGAGTTGAAGTTATGCCGCCGCTTAGACCATTAGAAGGACTTACTAGGAATAGCCACCTAAGTGGTCATGTGATACCTTAGCGAGTTTGGTGATATAATAGCGAGCTTATCTATTTACATGTACGATGGTCACCGTAGAACTCCGCGGGGCGTCACGTGTATCGACTGACGTCCACGGGGTATATGTAGGAGGACAAGGGGAATGTTTCATAGCTCATAACCGTATAGTGAGTCTGGGACCTGTTAAGGTACAGGCTACAGTAAGGTTGTGTACCGGCACGTCTATACCATGGATTGAACGGAGGACTTCAGGGTTGAGGTTAAGACGGGTCGGGTACGCAGCTGGATTGGGTCTGGACTGAGCCATTTAGGTTTATAGCCTACACGCCAAATGTGGCTAGGTCTGGATCTGGGATACTATATAACGGGTGGAACACCCCCATCGAAATATCATATCTCATTCATATATTCTACTGATGTTTTCGAATTCGTCCTCTGTATCCAAAGACTGGAAATAGTCAAAGGCATCGAAATCGGCATGTATAGATTGTTTCAACCACTTTTCTGCTTTAGATGCGGCCAAGCTGTTGCTCATACTTCCAATTCGCTCGCCAGTGCTTTGTTGTCCAGCAATCGTGATAATATTTCTGTCGTTATCGGCCTGCAAGTGAATTAGCAACTGAAGAAAACCATAAAGAAATACATACGAGCTGAAGAGGTTGGGAGGGTTTCTATTTCGATTCCCAAATGCGCCGCACTTTCTCCTCTGCAGCCTTCGTCCATCCAGGATGTGCCTTCCATGCATGCTTCAAGAATTCCAGTTTTCGATCAGGATGAAGCATAATAGCAGCAGTGTATGCAGATAACAAGTCGGTCTTCTGATAATACTTTTGTAATACTTTCCAACCATTATTCAACATCGAAATAATGTTCTGAGTATTGGAATCGGCCGGATCCTGATTGCGAAGGGAAGTGTAGTAGTCTTTACTTCGTTCGAAATGTAACAAGAGATCCTCCATAATTGGAACAACATCTGCCAATGTCCCATTACAGTATCGTTCCTGAAATCGAACTGATACCTCCTTCAATGGCCCAAGAATATCAAGTATACACTTTAATTCTTCCCAATCCTTATAGGATAGCTCGTCAAGTTCGAGAGTATCACTGCCAGTACTCTTTGCCTCACGGATCTCCTTCGCAACAAATTCCTCAATAGCAGGACGCAAACGAAATGCTCTTTCCAGCATAGCATGGTCACCACCCCAACGTGTAGAATTACCAATGATCGGTATCAGGGGCTTCTCCTCTTGGCATTCAGAGCGGACACATGCCAAAAAGCGTTGACGTCGTTGATCAGTCCAGCGAATATAGACAAGAATATTGTGAAGACGTCCAAGTGGTCCCTTTTTTCTCCACTTCTGAAGATCAGCTGCAGCTTTTTGGAAGTCGAAATCGTTAAGGCCATCTGCAGACTCTACAGACAAGCATGAGTCAACCAAACTATCATGATCCTCGCCGAATAAAAAGCCCTTTGCAGTAAGGTTCTCAACATGTCCAAAACAACGTAACCGGCAGTCAACAGGATCAAGAAAAACTCCTTGCTTTGATGCAAGCTGTGCAACTGTTCGTAATGCAGAATCGTTGTTTGAAGCATTGTCAAGCGTGAACAAGCCCAAAAACTTCTCGATCTCAAAGGACTTTGCAGTTTGGTAGAACAACTGTCCTTGATTCTCGCCAGTATGCTGACCCTCCAAACGAGGTAAAGCAATTAAAGTGACTTTATGGGTTCCTTCTTTGTCAACCCAAGACGCAACAACTCCAAGGTAGGATCGGACGCTGAACTCTGATGTCCATATATCAAAAGCGTAGTTGATGGTCGCAGCACAGGTGGCCATACTCGATTTCACATCCTCCTTTGCGAGGCGAAAGAGGGAAAGAATCTGATGCTGGATAGTCTCGCCTTTACGGGGCAAAGCACGAGGAATTGCTGTAAAGTCTGCCTGAAAGGAATAAAAATTAGCGTTTGTCATAAGGAAAGAAGACGATAAACATACCTTACAAGCCATCATGTATCCAAACAGATTGCGTACGTCTTCATTTGCACAAACACCATAGCTTAGGTTGGCCGAAACTACAGCCTTGTCCAGTAGAAATTGAAAGCGCTTAGTATCGAATGTAAGCCCCTCACGAACAGCCTGCTCCTTGCATGCTCCAAAGACAAAGTCGAGCGTCATCTGGGTAGCGGCCTTGTCGACTTCCTCTCCTAAGGAAGATAGCTTCTTCCCGGTCTTTAGACTGTAGCCCGGCCGTACAATCTGATACTTCTTCCAGAGATGATTGAGAGAATGTGTAGTGCTTGTATCAACAAATAGAACCCGTCCTCGCCCTTCCTTCTCGCATCGGGTACAAATCCACCAAACAACACCGTTTGCATCCTTCTCAGTGCGCCCATTCTCAGACAAGTAGACCAAGCTTGTTCTTGTCTTTGTTTCGCCAGTAAGAAGTGAAGAAGCAGTGTGATTCGGTTCCGGAATTGATGCTGTGGCAGCTCCACTGATAACAGTATGGGACGGGGTCTCTGGAATCGTAGTTGGTGCTAAACCGTCGCTTGTTTGACCGGAAATTGAATGTGTTGCAGCTGTATGAGCGGAAAGGTTTGAGAAAGTGAGAGGTTGCTGTACTGCTGGCGGTGTTTGCTCTCGATTTTGGGGCTGAAAAGCGGCTTTCTTGCGATTTCGTGCCATCTTGAGTGTCAAACAAGGTGGTGAGGGTATGTTGTTTGGGTGTCGCATCTGTGTGTGGAGAGGAATGCTATCAACAAAGGAATGCCGAAGATGATCAGGGAATGTTTTCGTCATATGATGCAGGTTCCCGTCAGCGGCGAGCCAGGTCTGGAATGCCATCTACCTCTTTGTTTGTTTCTGTTTTAATCCGCTTGCAATCCCGTTTATAATCCAGGCTACTACTTATAGATGGCTTATGGATTATTCTTATAGAATTCTTTAAACAAACGCCCTTCACTTTATAGATTATGAGCTGGATTAACAAGCAATCAAGCGCAATCGGCAATCCAGGATTGGTTTATGGCAGCCCTGCGGAGGATGAAAAGCTCGTGGCCTGCTACTCGAACGTGATGCGAAACATATTCCACTACCTGAAGACCGCTCCTAGTGTGCTCGCGGGAGATGAATCCAATGCGTGTGTTTACCCGTCTATTCTACTAGCCCCGGATGACCCCGAGCACGGCTATGAGTTTGTACGTCGTTTGATTGGCCGCGAGCTTGGAAGCATTGGCGTAGTTGATTGGGGGATTACACAAGTCTTCCAGCGACTTGTAGATGCGGCGAGGTCAAGGCTGTCTTTGGATAATCCAGGTGTTACAATTACGGAAATCCATGCTCTGAGTGCTGCAGCGTTGGACTACGCAAAGACCCCTGAGGTGTGTGCGAGCCTGACTGATGATATATTGGGATGCTTCAGACTCCCAGCTCTCGACGACACGCATGCGGAATTTGTCAACACTTCTGTATGGAGGAAGAAGTTTTCTCTGGCCCTTTTACAGATTGCTCCAGAACTTGTTTTCCCTTCAAGACCCGCCTTTAGCTTTCAGACGTTTCTTCTTCAACAGGGTCTATCAGTCTCGGACTGGGTACCAGCGGGGCCCGGGTCGTCCGCCGATTGGAATGCTTCAACTTGGTTTCCCGCATTTGTGGAGGCGATGAAGGGGTACTGGGCACAAGTTCGTCATTATCATTACATCGGCCTCAAGGATCATTACAGGTCATTCTATTTTAGAGAGCTTCTCCTCATCCGTTTTGACGGCGAAATTCCAGCCGAGCAGGAATGGCTTACAAAATATGCAATACCTGCAATGCTGGATATTCAGTTCCGTGCTCGAGTGGTCGATCAGAACGCTTTGGGTGGCCAACTTGTGCATCCTCAGGCTAGTATGGCGGATAACAGTTTGCCCCCTGCTGCAGACGAAGAGCAATGGAATGAGAGAGTAAACTCGGCAACCCCTGACCCAGACGCCGAGAACGTAACTTTCTATTCATTCGGTAGTAGTGCATCTAGTTTTAATTAGTGGGACACTTTACATCCCTTGCCCGATTCATCATTCCTCTTCTCTTTTAAACATGCATACTTACGGAGAATGGCTTCTTTGGTGTATACCTCTTACTTAAAGTGGTAGAAGTTTTTTCTTTTGATCGAACTAATTTCTTTTATTTTGTTATTCCCTGTTAGAGCGCTCTATTTAGCTAGTCACAACTTGTTTAGAATCTGTTTTAAAGGACTGTAACGCGCAATTTCGGATAGTACTGGGTTGGTATGCAATGCTTCTCAAATCTTCCTCTCAGAACCGGAAGATGACAAGAGGGGAGAATGTTGATTTGATGGTGATAGCACTGATTGGTACCGCTATGCATAGCTATATGGGACGCCACTGTTAATTAGAGCTCGAATTCGACTTGTTGTGGGCCGAGCGGAAAGAAGTCTATCGAGGCGATGAAAGGAAAATCACTCTAGAACATGAATTAGAACCAGTTGATGTAGCTTAGACGACTGGGTTGAGGGGTATGGTGCTCTCGAGAATTGGCTTTCTTCTAGCCCGATTGGACGGCCGGTTGCCTCCGTACCTTGCGCCTTTGTCTTGTCCCGCGTGTCTGTAGAGTAGTTGTAGTGCGCTCCTTGTCGCTCCAAGTCTTTGTAGCCAAATCGAGACTTACTTCAAACCAGAACAATGGGCCGTGGTCATGATGAAGATTAAAAGACGACCAGGAACAGGCTTGCTGGTAGAAGTTCACCCAACATCCCTTTCTAACTTCGAACTTGACGCCTCCTCGCCTCCGTTGGCTGACCGGATCGTCGTCGTTGTTGTGGATTAGGATGGTATCCGAGACTGTGATAGCGAATCTGCAGAGGCGGTGCTTCTCTGGCTTCGGCTTTCGATGGTGTGCCGGAGTATCTACTTACGCAGTCAGAAAAGTCCCAGAAGCATGACTGGCAAGTTGCAGTGTTCCGAGATGACTTACCAGAAGGTAACAACGCTCCGTTGTCTTCGTCACAACAAGGCATACTGTGCCATAAGCCTTGAATAACCACGATGATGCTTCAGGAGTGTTCCGCTCGGAGGTACCAATTGTCTCGGGTCTCGCCCTCGAGGCTCCTCCTCCATTTGTTTCCCACCAAGCCTTTTGATAGCCAATCTCCCGGTAGTCTTCATCCCTCCTCCCAAAACGAGCGTGGCTACCGGTGTCGCATGCAATGCAGTGCCGATGACGTCGTATCGCGGCTACCGGGTCGGATCGCTGAGGCCACACTAGGCGTGGCATGAGTCGTATCCCGATTTGCTGCTCGAATGCATTTTCAATACTCTAAACTTCCGTTCAATCAGGCCGAGAGATGGCTCAGAGCAGCGGGCTGAACAAGTATTGAACAAGGAGGTTGTTGGCATCGGATCCGCCTATCCGTTCTAATCGCAGGTTGAAGGTTCCCAACCTTCAATCGTCGGTGCCTGGGCTATCGAGCATCGTCGTCGAGGCGATGATGTTGCGATGGAGATACGATACATTTGAAAACTTTGTGGGCCGTAGTAGACTGTCGAGCTCTCCTATTGTGGTGAAGAAGAATGGCGGGTTTCACTAGTGCAAACGAAAAGACCGTGGTTCATGGATAGAGATCGTGTAACGGTAAGAGAGGGTCGACGTCATTCGCATCATCACACTACTATGTACATAGTGACGCCTCACTGTGGCGGGGCAGCTCTCGTGGGCGCTCGGACGATCAGCTGGCTCAGAGTCAGCATTGGGAGGACTGCACGTGCTGAACTTAAGGTTCGAACCCGGATCACACGCTGAAGCCTGACGAGCTGTCAAGACCGGATATCTAGGGTTGAGGATGTTTCCCCTTCGAGCAGACTCCTTTTAAATGGATGTCTATTGTTATGCGAGTCTAAATGATGTCTATTTACACATCGACGCGAAGCTGAACAGGAAACTGAAGGCATACTAATGAAGCAACTCTACTAGCGTTTAAAGCTAATCGGATCGACAACAGAAGGGGTCATAAGACCTGTGGAAATGGGTAACGACCGCATATGCAAACATCAAGGGAAAAGCGAAAAGAGATGCAGAACGAGTAACAGAGATCTAAAAATGATGAAGAAACAAAATTAGGATGAACGTTAACGTTAACATCGACGAAAGAAACTGTGATTGTACATACGCACAATGAAGACCAAATACGATGTCTTAATGACACCGCTTTGTCTTTGCGGATAAGAATTTGCATCTTAACTTTGGACTAGCAACTGGAGCAAAGAGAGGAAGATAAATGTTACAACTATACGCCTAGATACCCACTTACCCATAGCATAATTGCTGTCGCACCTTGACAGTGTGCAGTGGTTTCTTGTATCCGGATTTCAGAAAACCTAGAAGCCCGAACCTTCACCCGGCCTGTATACGCTATCGTAGTTGGTATGCGTGTCCAGCAGAGTTTCAAACGCTTCAACCGCGGCTCGCAGTGCAGCTGCTTGCCGTGCAGATAGCGACGGCGAGTAAGTCCCAGCATAAATTTCCCTTATACGTTCTCGTTCGCGTACCAAGTTGGCATAGAACTCGCGGGGGAAAGAGGCTGTTGAAATGACATGTGGCACTTGCACAGGTATCTGCTCATTTTGACGGACTCGAAGGATATCTGATGTTTCGGCACGATGTTGCCAAATGGTTTCTAAAGATTGTCGGTCGCGCGATTCCATCCATGCGCATGTCCCAAACGTTTCTTCCGCTGAGAGTTGTCCGTTGGCTGGACTAAGAAGTTGCTTTGAGATTCGGCGAAGTTTTGCGAGTATTTCATCCTTAAGCTCGTTGCTTACTGGGAATTCGCTATTATTAATCTCTGGGAGATCCAGAGTACTACCCGGATCCATCCCTGAAAAGCTTTGAAAAAAATCCCGTTGTGGGCTATCCGAAATCACGCCCCGTTCGCGTTCCGGAGAACCTTTCTCGAAAATAGGAAATTCGTCATAGAAACTGCGGAGAGTCGCAGCTAAGAGTGGATAGTTCTGCACAAAAGCTGCAGTTCTGTACAATCGGTTCTCGCCCCAGAAGCGCCAAAATATCCACAACGCTCTTCGGGTAAATGTGAAACTACTGTCCGCCAAAATGGTGCCCCATGTCCCATGATGATCTTGAAAGACTACTGACTCAAGGAGCTCAAACTTTTGTGTGTAGGTTTGAGCAACGTTTGGGCGGACGTTTCGAAGTTGAGAATCCATATCAAAATAATATTCTGGAGGGAAGGTAGCCGGGCGTGGCACTTGCCTGACAGCGGGAGCCGCCTGGAGTTGAGATTCGACATCATCAGGTATATATTGACCATAGCGGAAACGCCAAAATGCTCCCATGGGGCTGGAAGGGTCTGCAGTGAGCAAAATTGGCTGTGTGGTCATCATAGACATCGCGGCTTTAAAGGTTTTCGATGAGAGCTCGAAAGATGGGGCGAAGTGGGCGCGAGTAAGAAACCGAATTCTCGAATGTGCTTGACTGAAAATACGAGGATAGACCGTCTAAAATTTTAAACCGCGGGTTACACTCCGAAAGAGAAAGAGTAGGAGTGGTACTGCTGAGATGTCCACAGGAGGCGAACGTTTTGAACCTCTCAGTGAGCAGCTTGATTGATCAGCTGTGATGGAGTAAGGCAGATCGCGGAAAAAAGGGCAGAGAATTGCAATTGGCTGATCCGAGGCAAGCAACGGTACAGTGGAGAGTCGAAAGTAAGGCGTTGAGGAAGTTGGCAGTCCGAAGGTTGCTTGCTTCTGATGGAGACGAAGGCGGGAGCGACCCTTTTTATACTTTTTATGGCGGCTGCAGCCCGTCTCACTTGACTTTCAAGAAGTGCAGGATGTGAGTGCGGGAGGGCAGCCTACCCGAAATCTTGCAAACGGTTCTAGCTGACCGTATTCGTGCCTCAGCATGCGCATGTGTATCTACTCCACTGCGAGTGGTAATAGGTGCTTCACTCGAGCTTCGTTTGGCATGCTTGTTTCAACGTATCGGAAATAGTCTAGCTCGTCCGGCGTATGAGGCAAAGAGGTGTGATAGCACGGCTTTTCGTTGGCTCACCAGGGTCAGTTTACTGCGGAGAGACTAGTTTCTGTGGTTGGCGTTTGCTTGTTTATTCAAGGTGTCTTATTCCAGACGTTTTCTTTTGATCCCTTGAATGGTACATAACCCAGTGATGCATATAAGTATGATGATTAATCTTCAGTTCGTTTGCTAGCCCTCATGACCATCAAGAACGTGAAGCTCGAGGTGAAGACGAATAGAGAGACCAAGCCCTGAACGTCTACCCTTTCCATTCAACCTTCGGCGACGTTCTTCGTGATCTCCGCTTCAATAGGGCTGCCCGGCTTTCTCCACGTCAATCGAGTCCCGCCCGAAGCAAACTCTCTCTTCGGGAAGGTTACACCAGCGGCTTGGCACGCCTACCCGCATCAAGCCTAGACTCAGGCCCGTCGCCTCTCCAAACTTTCCTCCCAAACTCAACACCATCACCAACTCACCACCCAGAGCCACCAAACCACAATGTCATCAACCCCGCCACCCACAACACTCCCCACCACCAAACCCATCTCAATCTCCCTCTCCTCCGCGCCCAAACCAAAAGCTCCACCAAAACCCACCAAACCACCCCCCTTCGCCTCCTCCAAACGCGCCCTCAACGACTCCGACGATGAATACCCCAGCGACGATGACGACCACCGCGGAAAAGTCCAGCTCCTCACCGGCCTCAACTCGAAAGGCAAAGCCGTCACAGCCACAAAGGAAAAAAAGAAGGAACGCCTCGTCATCCCCACCCAGAAAAACGTCGATTGGCGCGCCGAAGCAATGAAGCGCAAGGCCGGGAGGAAGGGAATCTATGTCCCTGAAGGTGCGAAACAGGGGGAGGTCAACGAGGAGGATTTGAGAGACAGGGGGAATGATGAGGAGAGGGTTTGGGGGCTGGAGGTTATCGATCGCACGCGGACTACGACTACTACCACGACCGAGGACGGAACGACGACGGAGGTGAAGGAGGAGGAGGAGGTTCGGGTGGAGAAGACGGAGGAACAGCAAGCGATTGACGCGCTCCTCGGCAAAGCCCCGGCGAAGGAAGGCTCGAAACTGGTCATCGCCACCCACGACGACGGCAAGACCTGGAACGAACGCGTCTCCGAAGCAGATCTCTACAAAGCCGATGTGTCCTCTCGCCCCGACGCGCCGAGTCTCGAAGCATATGAGGCGATTCCGGTGGAGGAGTTTGGGATGGCGATGCTACGGGGGATGGGGTGGAAGGAGGGGATGCAGGTTGGGAGGAGGAGGGACAAGGCGACTCCTTTACCGAAGAAAGTCACCGCTCCACCTGAGAAACGGCCGGCGTTGCTTGGGTTAGGCGCGAAGCCGCAGGCGGCTGTTGCACAGGAGCTGGGGGTATGGGGGAAGGCGGATGTCAAGAAGAATACGGTGCGGAAGGATGCGGTTTATACGCCTGTGTTGTTGAAGGATAAGAGGACTGGCGAGATCATCGATGAGGCCGAGAAGGAGAGGAGGGAGAAGGAGGCGAAGGAGAAGGCAATGGCCACTACTTGGAAAAGGGATAAGGCGGAGGATGGTGGACGGGAGGAACGGGATGGGAGGAGAGATCGGTCGAGGGAAAGGGATAGCAGGAGAGATAGGGACAGGTCGAGAGACCGCGGCCACAGGGGCGACAAAGACCGTGATTCGAGGAGACGGGATGAGGATGAGTACAGGAGCAAGGACAGGCATCGGGAGAAGGATCGGGATAGGGACTATGAGAAGAGTAGTTCTAGGAGACATCGGGATGATGAGAGGAGCTCGAGGAGACGGGATGACGATCGGGACCGCGGAAAGGATAGAGATCGGGATAGCAGGAGAGACAGGGACAGGCACCGGGACAGTGGGAGAGATAGGGATGGTGACCGAGACCGCAGAAGGGATCGTGATCGGTATTAGACTGGTGGTTCTTGTTTCTTCTTGTACTATTATTACCCTTGCTGCTATCATCGGGCTAATGGATATTGTTTCTCTGATGGATACAGCTCTTGATTTCGACAGTTACCTCGGTCGGAAAGCTACATAGTAGCCCAGCGTCGCTAATGTTAGACCTTTCAACCTTCATTCCGGCATTACACTTCCCTCCCGATCATCCGATAGTTCCATTATTATGCTGCCCTATACGGCTAACTAGGTATTGACCTCATTCATTTGATAACCCCAGCCTTCACTCCCCTTCCGTCCCACCCACCTGTCCCACCTCTCACACTCAGCGACAGAACCCCATTTAGAGTTGGGCTGACATCTGCAGGCCGAGACACTTGCATAACCGCCGCCATCCCAGAACAGGCAATTCGAACGACACTTCTCGCTTATTCGCGGCCTACCAACCTCACGACAAGAGCCGCATTCGACTCATCCGAGGTTGTGTGACGTAAATTTTGGCGGTACAAATTCCACGGTACATCTCCACAACACAACATCACGACAATTTTCAACGCAAGTTCACGAAACCAACGCAATTGTTATAGAGAAAGTTGATTAAGGTATGCTACTTCTATTTAAGCTACAGATCTATAACTAACGATATTTTCCAGCTTCACCACCATGGCCAACTCGATCATCCACGAAGTCCCTCACGACGGCACCACCCTCTTCCTCCGCGAAGCCTCCGAGCAGGAGCTGCTACAATGCTGGCACCGCAACTCGAAGGAATGGCGCGGCAAGCTACCCCTTGACGACTACATCGCCCGCGACCAATACCTCCGCATGCTCCCATTGACCCGCAACGGCGGCATCCGGCACTGGATCCTCTCCACCACCCCCAACCCCTCCTCAGGTTCCGACACGGCACCATTCTATGGCGCCTGTGAGACAATCGAGAAGAAAGCTGTCGTCAAGGAGAATGGCACGGTGAGGGATGTTAAAAGTTGGGGCATCTGCTCTGTTTTCGTCGCCGAAGAGTACAGAGGGAAGGGATACGCTGGGGCTATGATGAAGGCGCTTGGGGAGGTGATCGATAAGATGGGGGTGGACGAGGACGGGTTCAGTGTTTTGTACTCCGATATTGGGAAGACGTTTTATGAACGGAACGGAGGGTGGAAGGCGACGAGTACCGAGGAGATCCAGCTACCGGTTCTGCAGGTGGAAGGCGAGGTTGATGGGGTAAAGTGGTTGGGTAAGGAGGATTTCGGGTGGATGGGGGAGCAGGCGGTGGTGGATGTAAGGAAGGCGGTTGATGAGACGGAGGGAGAGAGGGTGATGGCGGTGTTGCCGACAGGGGAGGTGTTTGAGTGGGCGGTTGCGCATGGTGGATTCGTGGCGGAGAAGCTGTTCCAGAGGGAGGTGAGTGTTGTGGGGGCGGAGTGTGAGGGGAGTTGGGTGCTGTGGAAGGTGGATGTTAATGCGGGGGGGTTGGCGGTGTTGTTTGTACATGGTGAGGGGGAGGGGTTGAGGAAGTGTTTTATGGCGGCGTGTGTGGAGGCGGGGAAGTGGGGGTTGGGGAAGGTTGTGGTTTGGAGACCGAGTAAGGGGGTGTTGGAGGTGGTGAGGGGGGTCAAGGAGTGGGAGGGCGTGAGTGTCGGGGAGAGGGAGGGAAGTATTCCCGCGCTCAGGTGGAAGAATGCGGAGGATGTTGAGGTGGAGTGGGTTGCTAATGAGAAGTATGCGTGGTGCTGAGGAGGTGTTATTGATGGGAGTGATAAGGTCGGGCTTGGTCGGCTGGGAGTGGGTGGATGCGGAGGTGGGGGAGGCGGAGGCCATTGTTCCGGCTTTGAGGTGGGAGAATACGGATTATGTTGAGGTGGAGTGGGTCCAGAATGAGAGGTATTGAATGGATGTGGTGAGACGGTTGGAGGTTGTGTTTTGGGAGCTAGCCAGGCGTTGTTAGCGAGCGGGATAGTTGTGGAAGTGAGGGATGTTAGAGTTCTACTAGCGTTAACGTATAGGTTACAGGCTGGCAGAAATGGTTGCATGAAGACGGAGACATTGCGACCGGCTGTGTTGAACGGGGCGACGCTCGTACGTACACGTTGAGTGTCAGATAAAGGGTCGGAGAGAAGTACTGGTGTCTTTTTTGGAGGGTGGGACTGTGCAGGCTTTTGAAGTTTTCTCACACATACACTGCAGTCCCGCAAGGCTACCGCTCGAGTCTGACTGCCTCGTCCTTACCCCCAGTGCATTGTCATGTTTTATCACACACGTTCGATGTAAACAAACAGAAGCTGACCGAATGACGACTTCCGCATACAACCCCCTAGCCCCTTGCGTGGTTCGTTTGCTATTTGCCCTCGGTGAAGCCCCACTTTTGGAGAGTGTCGTCATTCTGTTTCTCGTTCGCCGGTGGATGGAACGCTCCACTCACCGGAACGTAAGGGGCAGCTTCGGTAGCAGGATTCGGAGGACGTATGATGACATACTAACAACGGAATACGGGGATGATGGAGGCCAAATTTGGGTTCACCGGTGATTTGAAATCACACGGTAAGACGGCCAAACGAACTTAATTTCACCGTTGATTCTCAAGCACACCGGGGAAGCGAGCATGTGAACACGGCCAGATAAAAATCTAGGTGGGTATCTTTACAGCGGCCTGTTGATTATACTCAAACGCATCACCGCCGCGTTACGTTGTGGAGTCTCGTTGACCGTATTCAAGTTGATCAGTAGAGACGTCGTGCGCACGTGCGTACTGCAGTACTGACGTTTTGGCAGCTATAAGAGGGAACATCATTCCCACTTCCGGTCATGTTTTCAGTTTCATCCAGCCGATCCCTCAGCACCGCCGGAACTGTAGCATTACTACCCATCCATCACGGAACTTTCCCGCTTTTGTTCATCCTCACTTTGCAAATCTGTTCGGCATCTCAAGCAAACCAAGCACAAGTTCCTCTAGCTTTTCTCGAAGCAACTCGGTCGTTTTCGCTCAGACACCAGCTTCGAACCTTCTATCGATCCCCAGAGTACTCAAAAGGCTACACTTCGGCCCTTCCTTGATAGTATTGAATTCTTCCACTAGGCATGTCGCGAGTGTCCCACATAGACATAACCACCGTGCGGAGTGTTCTCGGAGACCACAGGCAGTACCCTTGCTTGTATCAGGATGACCCACTCGATCCAAAATTTCTTGAGTGGTATTCTAAGAGAGAGTTTTCGGGCCCCGCCACGGGCGGGAATCGACAATTTAGTTCTGAAAGAGACCGAGACTTCCAGCTGTTTAGGGAAAGGGCCTTTCGACAAGACAAGCTATTTAAGGATCTAGGTGGTGGACGGGAAGGACTGTTGTTTAAAGAATGGGATGCGTTTTGCACAAAGTCGATTGATAAGTTTATCATTCCACGGTACAAGGCAAAGTTTACTGGGTGGCTTAGTGATGTTGTAAAGCGGATCAGAGATTCAAATCCGAAAACCTTCTGGCTTGGAAGCCGTCACCTTTTCAACCCAGATGACTTTCAAGCGCAAACGGATCTGTGGAGAAGACTGGAGGAGCTTCAGGAGCAGAGAATTGCGGCAGTCCGCGAGTGTTTTGGAACGGACAAGAAATTGTTCGCAAGAGGCTTTTCTCTCACTGGAGACAGTCATTACAGTCTACAATTCCCTAACCCAGCGCCCTCAGAGGAGGCAGAGCTCAATCGCGTGTTTGGTTTTTATTGCGATACTGTGTGCAATTCAGCGCTAAGACGCCGTGACGCTGCCGCACACCAGGCTGCCCAGTATGCCACTGCGCTGAATACCACCGTCGACGAATTGGGTTCTCCTGCTAGTGACTGGTTCTTACACGAGTATAACGCTACTATGAGTCGATTGGAGGCCGCAAAACGCAAATGGGAAAGCGAAACGGACCCTGTACCTTTTTTCGATTTTCTGCAATCTATTCATCAGACTGAGGCACCTCTGGAGCTGAACGGCCTAACGTATCACACTCGCTTGGTGTTCTTTGTGCCGGAGGTGAAAACTTTAGAGCGGCTTGATCGTGCTGGTCTAAAAGGTGAAGATTGGAAGATTGGGCTCGATCCCGGGATGTTGGAAAACAAGTCAGAAGCATTCTGGGGTGAGTGGATTGAAAAGCACGTAACAATGGTCTGCAGCCACCTCAAACACATGCATCAATACCGTGTGTGGCAAGCCGCCCTTCGCTTTAGGACAGAAGCGTTCCGGAAGCTGGCGCTGCTCTTGCTACAGAACATTGAAGACACCAACCATCACGTGCTTCGAGAATATTTTACTTGCGGTGAGCAGTACCTTATGGAAGCTACGGAGCTAGGGTACCCGGCTTCAGCGAGTACCTCAAACGCAACACCGGTTGTGACAGAAGGACACCGCATTGAGTACAACGCGCCGGCACAATTTTCCCTGGTGGCTTCAGACGAGACGGGTTTCAATCCGAATGCCGAGCAGAATCCGGTGCCGGAAATTCCTGATGTTGTTACACAGAGTTACTTTTACTACCAGTCACCCCCAGGCCCTTCAAACCTTTAAGTGAGCAATTGGTGTATGGTGGCTGAAAGCCTTATCATTTTGCTCTGGTGAACGTCCGGTTAACTTGCGGTTGTTTTTCTTTAGGTAATAACTCTGGATTTAGTTCCTTTCATTTTTTAGGATACTTCTTTAACGCTTTCGAATTCCATTGGGCGCCAAACTTTGTACAGCTGACTGCCGGGAGCCTTGCATTTATGGCCGATTAGATCGTTTTCCTTTTACAATGGTACGAAGATGGCCACTTTGCTGGAGTTCGTCGCGGCAGTATTAATTTTAGCATTGACTGCTGTTAACATGCATGTTTTTTTCCTTAGATTTACTATCTTAGCTTCCCCTTTTACTGCTGCCAGTTTATGTAGAGCGAGAAATAGATTCAAGAGAATAGACAATTTAATGTTAACAGTGTGTACGAAATCAATCACTCGTTCACGTCTCAAAGTTCATTCCGCCCGGTGAATTTGTTAATTCTACTATTTTCTTGTCCGCCGGCTTGCTTTCAAGCTGTCCATTTCCTTCAATGCATGTATATTCGACCTATTCTTGACTCCACCGTTCTTCATACAAGGCAGTACAGTAGAGATTCTAAGTGTACGTGAGATCATATGGCTGATACTACCCGGTTGGATGAGTAACAGATGTGCCATTCTAACGTTATAAAGGACAGTTAAAAGCCTACTAGTAGCTGCTTGAAAACCTGAGTGGCTAGATAGCGAAGTAGCGCTATATGTTAAAATTCAACCCTTTTTAGGAGATATTTTTATGAATTAATCTAACCTTTGGATCGGGACATTTTGGGGTTTTCAACCCGCGAACGTAGCGTTGCCAGTACTACTGTTGGCTGACTTAGGGGAAAGAACCGTTTAAGTAATTAAGAAGCTAGAAAATCCGACTTCCAGGCGGGAACTGCTATGGTTTTCGATTCGCGTAAGTTATCATAAGTACTAGTACTTGTTAAAAACCAAGGTCCAAGTACTATTAGAACTTGGCATGGGTGGATTTTAGAAGACTCGAACGCACCATTTTCGCATTGCAGACTTGAATATTCGTTCTCTGGCGACGAGGTACATGTGAACAACCAGGGCCGTGCCATAGCCTCGGTGAGACGTCGCCGGTTACCCCTTACATTCCGACCGGAATAACCTGAAAATTCCGTTTGAACCGTCAGGGGAAAAGCTTAGATTCAGCACCGGCGAGCTCTAAAGATTCGCCGGTGTCGGTAGGCGACTCGGTGAAGATTGACCGGCCGTTGAATAGGGTTAGAACGCTAATAGCGTGATGTGCAGTACGTCATGTACCTTGCAAACTTGTCTCTTAATACAAACGGAGATGTTAAACCGCTTTAGACTTCTATTCACCGAGACAACGACCGGGAAAGCTGAACATTCGAATGGGGATTCCAGCTTAATAGGATAACCAGAGAACGGCAATTCTGAGGCAGCTATAAAAGGCTCTCATTTTCCCATCTAAGGTCCTGTATCGACAACGCCTCATCCGATATCATTACAAGTAGTCTTCTAGTACACATCATTTGATCCCTAGACGCCGGCTTTTATCATCCTTACCGCCCTCCTCTAGCACCACAGCTCCAATACAACTCCACGAAGGGTTTTACACCTGCTTTCGAAGGAACTTTCCCGTTCTCATCGCATACTTCGATAAGATGGCCGACACAAGCGCTTCGTCAAGTTCTGCATCTCAACCGAGCATTCTCCAACGAGAGCCCGTCCCCTTTTTAGACAAGCTCATGGAAGGAAACTCAGTCTCGCTTTTCATTTCTCATCGCCGAAAATTGAAAGATGGCAAGTGGGACGCTTCGGAAGTGGAACAAAAGCTGCTTGCTTATAAAGAAACTGTTTTAGCCATGGAGAGAATCATCGATGAGCACATTGTCAAGTTTCATCCCACGCGTGACTTTACGGCGTGGCCAGAGCTCGGGTTACAGGCGAAGTTTTTAGAGTGGGAAACTGAGCTGAAGAGATGCCATCTCCGAAATTGGCCGGAGATCACCCAGTTGGAAGAAACGAGTTTTCGGGAATGGGTTAAGAAGATCAAGGCTGCACTAAGAGACCCTTTGTCTGACGAGCAAGATCGTGCAAACCAACTTGCTGCACTTAATCATAGTTGGTTCTATCTTTCTCGGCTTTGTCCTGAGCTCAATGAGAAGGTCATCAATGCGTTGACTGAAGTGGAATCACAAGCTCTAGATAGAGTCGCGGTGAATCCTGAGAGTGATGAAGCTCTCGAGCTTATAGGCATTCTGGTTCGGCGACATTTCGGGAAGGAGTTCTTGGTTAGAGATCGCTTAAGGAAAGATCAGCATCGCGAACGTTCGAGCAAGGACGTGATTTGGAGGAAGCATCTCGGGACACTGGAATATGATCACATCGAGGAGTGGGCAGAATTTGCAACGATGTCAGTTAGCGCCGAGGAGCAAGACCGTAAGTTTGGGACTATGCTCATGCTGCGCAACGACGATTCTAAATTCGTTATTATGGAGCCGACCGGCCCCTTTCTTGACCTTCTTCGCGAATATGGCCTGCAAGACTGGCCAACAGGAACTGGGATTGACACAAGAAGCGCTGAAATACTTGTGGATATCGCAGACAAACTGATATATAGCACAGATACTGACTTGCCTCTCCAGTGGGAGTACATTATGAGTGCAAGAAGGATTAGCAAGGTGTTCTGGGAGTTGCAGGGCCTTCTTGAACTCACATGCCAAGACAACGTGGAGGCTTTTAGGGGTACTATGGACTTGGAGCCCAGACAGGATGATTTGCCTCCGAAGTATTCTGATCCGCTGCACCACGATGAAGTCTTCCCCGCATACTTGTAGTTTCATGCAGGGGTCCACTTCGAGGTTTTGGAATACATCTCCCCGCTTTCATTTCAAGTATCCTTTACTATTTAGAGTGATTCGGCAACTTGCATGATTGATTGGTTCCAGCGATTCCTTGGGCATCTTTTATCTTGGCTCATATCATCATAGATTTTCTTTTATTTGATTGTTTCTCTAGATTTCATTGCTTTACGGGATCAGAGCATATCGAATTCATCGATTGTTCCCGAATCGCCGTCGCCGCCCGCGCATGTGCGCACGCTCGATAGGGTTTCCTTGCCTCTTTGTTTTAGTTACTCTAGCATTGCGCGTCAGGTTGTCGTTTCTGTGCTTCGTTTTGCTATCTACTAGTAATACATAGACTTTAAACTGTTACAAGACATGCTTCAGCATTTGGTATATCGTTATGTGACAAAAGCCTACGTAGCTACCGTTCGAGCTTGTAAGGCCTACCTGACGGCACTGGCAGAACGCCACATCTTCTACGCCACAGCCACTGAAGCAACAACGTAGTATCCACACGAGATTCCAAAACATAAAATGCGGACCATAGACCAATTTGAAAAAGACAATTACCGTTCCTATACCCTCTGCTCCTCGGTACCCAGGTGATATATAAGTACGTCTCTGGAAGCTGTCAGGAATGTGGCTGAAGAGATGGTCCGTGCAGTGCTTGGCCGGATAGATCGCGCGATGACGTTTGTCTTCTCCACTCCAACTCCCCAGCAAAACAACAAAACCCCGCTTCTGGATTCCGCAAGAAC
This sequence comes from Ascobolus immersus RN42, assembly GCA_003788565.2. NCBI lineage: Eukaryota > Fungi > Ascomycota > Pezizomycetes > Pezizales > Ascobolaceae > Ascobolus > Ascobolus immersus. The sequence goes on from ML119796.1 coordinate 63,567, forward strand.
ACAGAAACATCACGAGAGAACGCCTCAATTATTCGGTTAATCGCCGCGACGGACAAGCAGACGCAGAATCTCGGCCTCAGAAAGTCGGCTCGATCGCACGGCGCAGAGAATCATGGTCGGCAATGCATGTCACAGTGGTCATCATGCTCTCGGCAAACGAATCACGATCACGGCATTCGAATTCACAGCACATCTTCAACGGCTCGAATCACCTTTATTGAGCTGCTTCGTTTGTTTTTCCGGACGGAATACCACACTCCCAGAGCCATCTCAGAAGTCACAGCAACATTGCGGCGCTGAATCGAGGTGGCTGGGCGAGAGTATGGTCGGCAAACGAATCACCATGGCAATCGCGCGAACTTCGGGCTGACAACAACATCCCCAACAGCGAGACTCACCAGTATCTGCATGCTTTCATTCTTTCTTCGAAGGCGTTGCTCGGATGTTCATCAGGTTGGAATCCGCTGCATTCCGCTGGTGTTAGTCGAATTCACGAAGTACGAACGACAAACGAATCAGTATTGCGAGTAAACCATGGAGATCAACTACCCGAGGCCAGGCATCGCGAGATAGCTACCACAGCCGGTTACGACTCACCTTAGGTACTCGAAACCCTGTTTTGCGGTTGGTATCGATTCGGTGGTGCGCAAATTCGTGGTGGCTTGGATCAAAGGACCTCGAGGCATCTGGGTCGCCGGTGATTGGCTGTTCCTTGGTCGGACTACTGGGTAGTGTCTGACGAATGGTGGTAAGCTTTACTTTGGTCTTCCCCTCTCTTATCCTGGGCGTGGCTTCCTGTACTGAGGATCCTACTGACTTTGATTTGTCTGAATAGGTCGACAGCGTTTCAACAGCGAGCCGAATCCGAATACTTACCGACAAGCAACCAATCGAATAACAATACGATCTACCAAGCAGCTACACTATCACTCCTACCCTTTCTCAAGTACAGCCACCCTATCATAGACATGGAAGACGTGCAGGCAGGAAGGATGATTCCAGGAAAGTTGGGAACGGGAAGGAATAGAAGTGTGCCGATGCCGACGGAATCTTCTCTTCTTCACCTTCGTCCCACACAGTTGCAGTAAGTGCTCTTCTAGTTCAAACCTGCCTGTGATCTTGGAGCTGTACTCACGGTCGGCAGCGCACCCACTTATCCGGACTTGGACTTCGAGATACAAAGATCGCTTATAGATGGGAGTCAATGTTGAACAAGGAAAGGTATGGTGTAATTCGGAGAGTACAAAACTGTGGACGTCTCTGACCTTGAATGCGAAAGTAGTCGGTCGACCGAGCACCACGGTCATCTCTATGGCTATCGATATGGATTGGTTGGGCCAAAGGATGGCAGCCATAAGCGAAATCAGTACTGCATGCCTACAAAGGGCCTCTTCCGAAATCCGAAACAGCCTTCTCCGAGCCGGATGCTTCAAATAGGCCTTTCGCCTGTTTCTCTCGCATCCTACATCTCGAATACGGACAGCATGGGAAAGATCTGCTTGTTGACTTTGGTCCGTGGCACGGAGAAAGTCCCGTTTACCTTGTCCCTGATCTCCCAAGGATAATCCTAAGCAACGCAAGGTGGAATCGGAAGAAACTATCCCGGTTTATTCGCATCTAGCTTCGAGGAGGGCACCATTTTTGAGGCCCGGGATGTTCATCAACCACGCAGGTCGAGAAGGCTACCTCAGCAAACCCGTGACAGGTATGTTGCTCCGGTTGCACGTTTATGGAGGCAGTATTCGACGAAAGCTTAGTGTCAAAGTTACCGCGGTGGGGAAGCATAGAGAAGAGACCCTTCTCATAGGGATGGTGTTTTGATAGAGGTGGATGCTTCTGAGAATTCTCTTGAGGAGCACGTTGGAACGGAGCCATTGGGTGAGGCATGGTTCAAGTTTAGTTTGGTGACTTGCTAGGGAAGAGGTCTTGGAAAAGGATTTATCAGCTGATTGCTACGTCGGAAGTACTGGATGGATATTGCGTCGGAGGAAGTACCTGAAATCCGAGAAAGAATTCAAGTTTGCAACGTTTGAGGGAAAGCGGAAGACCTATTCTTCAGAAGGACACACTCTGTTTTTGTCGCAAGAGCAGCAAAGGGTACTCCAGGTCAAGTGCCGAGTAACGTTGTGCTCCGATGGTATAAGCAAACGAAATGAATTCTAAAGATGCTTAACAATCACTCACCGGGATCGGATTTGCATGACAAATTTGGTCTTTTCGTTTGGAGTTTTCGGTGAATCACTGAATTGTCTGATAATGTCAATATTTGTCATCGGTGAGTTGAATAGCCTGATTTTGGAAGGTCTTATCCATGTGCTCCCGCTCTTTTCTTCCTTCCCGCAATCGTAAGGGGGCATACAAACGCGCTACCGAGTCCGGTGAGCCACCGGCCAGCTCGGTAAAAACGGTTTATCATAAATGCAATATGATTTAAATCATTAAAAGCACTGGGTGAGCTGGTACCGGCACGGAAAAGAGAGCTATTCGAATAGAAAATCTCGACTCGGTAGTTGTCCAAATCCCGCCTCGACGCGTCTGCCTTTTAGTGAAAGAGAATTTGTATCGTTTCAATTACAAATATTTAATTAAGGTTAACGCGGCCAACTCGACCCGAAATGGTAAGAAACCGTACTGCGGCGATGTAAATTAATGGTATATCGGCACTACCAGACAAGGACTTTGTGATGAAGCATCTGCATTCGCATAAATGTACAGAAACACCGGTGAACATTATGGGGCCATGGGGAAACCTCATTTAATACGTTACAATACTTGAATGCGCAAGGCAAGAAAAGCAAGCCTTAAGACTCTACTAGTGCATTCCCAATCCGATGTTAATTGTATTGTTTATGTTGCTGTGTGCCGCTCTTTCAATTGTTTTCTGAGTTAGTATGGCTACGGTGCTTCATTGCAACCGTGTCATTGCTTGCAAGCTTGTTCGGTAGTTTGTAATAGCCGTTGGTATGTTGCCGTAATAGAAGCCGGATTCTAAGACTGAACTCAGGCGCAGCGCAGCACTTTCCTATAAAAGGAACAGGAAGTTCCCTCTTCTTTCTAATCCCATCCTCCACCCATCTCGATCTTCAATCCTTCACTTTTCCATCCTAGTACATTCGCGAATAGTTCACCGATTCAATCGCCAAGTTTCCCACTCTAGCTTGATCTTCGAGCGTTTCTCTTTCCATTTTCCTCTTGCACTCTTTCAGACTCGGCTTTTAAGTACCGGTATCCACTCCGCTTCTATCAATCGATGGAGCCCACAAAACATTCCGAGTCGCCAGAGCCTGGCATGGTGCACTTCACATCGGAAACCCCACCCAAAGGTCATGAGCAAGAGTTCGTTTGGCAGATAAGGGACTTTCGAAGCATTGCTCGATACGTTGGGGCGTATATCTTCGCAGGTCCAGATGGCTGTGTGAAGCTCGAAGAACAGAACCAGCGGTACTTCAGAGGCCTCAAAACCTTGACTGAAAGGTTAAAAGAGTTTGAGGCTCAACCTGGGTGGGAAGATATGAAGGAAGTGAACCTAAAGTATTGGAAGGCGACCTATGAAGCGTTTCTAAATGCTTCCGACATGGACCTCAACCTCGTTGGTGAACGTCTTCGCGACAATATTGCAGACACTTTCGAATCCTGGTTCGCTGAGGAGTTCACCACGAACGAAGCGTTGTTCGTCCCACCGCGAGAGCGAAATGCGCCTACTCTCCAGTTGATAGCAAACGATCAGTGCCAGTGTCTGTACTCGATCAATCCTGTTTGGTTCAAACCTGTGGAAGTGTCGCCCCGTTTGACGAGAGTCATTGTGGATAAATGGAAACGCACAGCGAATGCCACCCTGGATTTGGAAAAAAAGAACGATAGGAGACGGTTTAGAGTTGAGCTTTGCAAAGAGATGTTGCCCAAAGTGGCGAGTGAGACACAGGAAAGATCAAAACACGTTGAATCATATACCGAAAGGGAGTTCGTTAGCACCCCCCCTGGTTCAAACGAGCCAAAGCCAGTTGGTGAGGTGATTGGAGCAGTCGCCCGACCTTTCCGGCAGGTGTATCTTGAGGGGCAGTATGTAGGCCGTTGGCAGACTGCGGTGGAAATTGGCTTAAGAACACTGACTCGTACCGGTTTTGAGGAGGAAATTAAAGCCAATGAAGAAAAGAAAGAAACTCCCTGGTATGAGAAGAGGCCTGATCTGCTTGCGCTCATGTTGCTGAACCGTCGAAACGTTAGGTTTGAGCCTACTGAGGAGTTCGTTGCTCTTTTGAACGAGCCCAAATACAAGATTGAAGGGTTACCGTTCGCAACTAAGGAAGACCAAGAAAAGCTCACCGCGATTCTTGATGAGTGGAAGGAGCAAATTCGCAAGCAAGCTATACTTCAATATCTTTTCAGAAAGATCACCTGGGACTTTTTCGAATGTGCAGACTCCCTGAGTCAAAACTATGGTATGTCGAGACCTCGTGATTTCGACGATCCGATGTCGCCAGAAGGAACTGCGGAGTTTATGATACTGACGCTTTCCGGGAACCGTGGCGCGTTACGTGAACGAGATGATTACTCATCGGATTCCGATCTTCAAATGCGAGATGGTTCAGAAGATTCTGAATAGCAACGCACTGTCTTGCTCCATGGGACTTTGATGGTGTGGGAGGTCCTGAGAATCGAATTACACATGGATCGATCTTTCAGCTGGTGTGTGAGCTTTCTCAGGATGCCCATCGATGCGCATTTGGCCTTTTCTGTTTTCTTCCATTTCTGACTCAAGCTGAACTTGAACTTGTTTCCTTGCTGTTCTCGGCTCTCTATGTTTTCTTTTAGTTCCTGTAGGATTCATGGTTCCAGCCTTACGTTAAACAACCGGTTAGTAGTTGCAGCTTGTTATCGTTACTTTAACGATTTTTGGTGAACCAAGCCGGTTTTTTGCATTTCTTTTGTTTCAATGTAGAGTTGATCAATAGCTAGTTTTTTTTAGATTTCCTTATTTGATAGAGGTCTTTTTACGTATGATCAAAGCCTAAATCAATCCGCAATACTACCATTGCGCCTGGCAAGCATGAAGGCGAAGTAGACACTTTGGCTCGTGATCTGTATGCACGTGATTGACCAGTGTCACCATCCGAGTGCCACAACAGCATCTGAATACTTCCAAAGAGCTCTGGAATTATTGATCTTCTGCTCACACGCCTGGATAGCTTTAATGCGTCAACTTAGAGGTGTTCTTTATCATTTTGGCGGCTGCTCGTGCTTGAGAAAACCCCATCCGCTTGGAAGGGTACTGTGGCGTAGATACGTGGCGCAGATTAGGCCCGTGCACTGGTTCGCCTGAAGGCGGCCGACAATGACGTTTGCACTCTAGAGTTCGAATTCCAATCCATCTCATGTCGATCGAGCCGACCCCGCTTTCAACGAATGGACATTCCACAACCTTACATTCCCGTCACTGTCTCGGACTTTCTGGATATCTCTCCGCTTTCTCTCAGTATACAGTACGCAAAGGAACGGCTCTCAAAACACACGAAACACCACCGGGACCCGGAAGCAGCCCAGCAGATCGATGCCCAAATTCCCACCAGCACAACGAATCGGCATTGCGTTTTTCCGCTCATCGCAACTCGCAGATTCCGCACATTCTAATGCAGACATAATCTCAGGCTTCGAATCCCGACAATGATATCCTTGACATGCTCTAGGAAGATCCCGGTTGGGCTGCCTGTATGGACCAGGTTCCGAAATGGGGAGGAGCAATGGCGGAATACGGAGAGCTTTGGAAATTGGGGAGAAGTGTCCTGATATCTCTGGCAACTCAGAGTAAGCTCCCCTTTCTCATTCTTGTGTACTTAACTCACTATGGCAATACGTGCTAATGATCCTGACACTATATACCGCGCAGCCTTTCTCCCGTTCGATTCACACATGTGCCCAACATGCCCGTCTGCCCTATCCAGAAACGTTTATCGATCAGGTACTCATGGAGCAATAAAACTTCTGGTGACGAACTTCACTCGCCGGACTCTTTCCTCCATATCTCACACCCCATGGCGACCGACCGATGATAATCCGCCGATGCCACAATCATGAGCAAGCATCCTTTTCTATTCCAGACCGGTACCACTTCTTACTCGAAACTACATACGCTGGAACCGAAATCGTGCCAGGATCGTCATATGGGCCTAGCTGGGTGCGCAGGTGGAAACATGGATTAAGGATTCCATAGCGGTTGGGAGTCGGCAACTTTCATCAACTATTGTAGTCACGGTGGAAAGTGGGTGTGACTTCGGGAATACCGCATGGTGAAATCATGCAGATCAGAGTGCTAGGCGGATGCTAAGAAGGTAAGCACCACACCCGTTTTCCTTCCAGTGACATTCGGGGAGCTCTATCTAATAAGGAAACAGTGTTCTCTCTTAAGGACCACGTTGTTGTGGAGCATTCAGGGAGCAACGGCGACGAAGCCAGTCCGGTCTAGGTCACGAAAGTGGGAGTTCAGTGCGAGAAACCGAACGGATGCAACAACATACGATAACCGGACTTGCGGATCCGAAAAGATTTCGACAATCGAGGATGAACACTGGCATTGCCGACAACTTTCGGCTCGAAAATTCTCAAAAAGGTTGAGCGTGAATGACGGTCGTGAAGGTTTGCCGACCGGGATACATTTGGTACGTCGATGCTGTCACCTCCGTTTGCTCCTTATTGTCCAGTCAAGCTGATAAATCAAAACATATTCCAGTAGATTCCGTTCGCATCACCTCGTCTTTCGATCGGTCCTCTCATTACGATCCTGTACATCCCCCCCTATCCTACTAGTGGACCCTCAAACCCTAACTTCGGTTTCACTATCGTGACTCTACTCGTCCCCGAATTTACATCCAACCTAGTTTTCGAAGACAGGCGGTACCTCTTCCGATTCCAGTACATCTGGCACACCCCACCCACCGGCCTTCCTGTACACCTTTCCCTTGAGCAAGAGCCGTGTCCGACGGGTGTCATACTCCTTTCGGTGGTCGTTCTTCTTCTGAGAACGACAGGAATGCTCGAGACCCGACAGAGCAGTTCATGTGGGAAGTAGAACATGCGGTACACAAGATGCGCACGAATGGTGATCAGCTCGACGATGCGATCGAAGGTTCCGAGGAGGTAACGGCTGTCTACCAGCAGACACAGAAGGGCGGCCTTCAGGCGGGAAGCTCAGAATGGAAATCGGCCATCAGCAAAGCGTTCGTGGATGCAAGGAATAGCATTGTTGAAGAGAGGAAACAACACTTTATCGCGAACTGGATGGAAGCCGAAAATAAACTGTTGAATGTCTGAAGGCGGAGTTGTCAGTCAGTTACCCCTTGCTATTTGCGGGAGAAAAAGTCGGAGCAGGCAACAACGATCAGTCTCAAGTACCCACATCATCCTTCTTCTTCGTCCAAAGGATCCTACAACACAGAATCAAGGAGGAGATGAAAGATACAAGGAAGAGCACAGCTTTCGCCCAACTTTCGAGCGATGTGATCGCGCATCGGTGGGCACTGCGGGCAGACCTGCTTCGCTACCCTGGGCCCACATTCCAGTACCAGACCGGCCCGGAGATGAGCGTAGACACAGTACTGGTTTGTCGAACTCTTACACCATGCTTACTGGCGGCCAGACATTTCCGAACGGCTTCGCCCTCAGAACGAGAATATGATGCTCATCAACCAGGCCATCGATGAACATAGGCGATTTCTCGCTGGAAATGAGGAAGACTTATGCGACTTCAACGACTACTTCAATGTCTTGAATGAGGGTGAGCAGGTCATCTCTGGATGTCTTCGGCTTCTGGTGAGAGAAGACAACCTTGATCAGCTTACGTAAGTACCGGTTGATGGTGGGTGATGATACAGATCTTTGTGACGATACACTCTTGGAACTTCTTGACATTCCTCGAGGATCAGATGAACCTAAGGTGGATAGTAAGGAGCAGACCCCCGTTCAAGATTGACGGAGCGATGTCGTGTGTTCCGTGCTAACCAGTCGGCGCCCTGAACTGGTCGGCTGGCTGGTTAGTACGAACGAACGAGTCGGCGGGGGTGTAATTAAGCGGGAGAGCAGAAAGTAAATGCGGAACTTCAAGTTTGCAAAGGTTCAGAGGTCAATATTGCTTCGGCGCTGCACTACACTGTGTCGCTCACCATGGTCAGATAGAGAAGTTTCGAAAGTGGAATCGACTGGTTGTCGATTGTGAAGCACTCACTAAGTTTAGTGGGGTTGTTGCCAGTGATTACTCGAGCTCGCTAAGTTTAGTGGGGTAACAACGACCCAGCTCGCTAATTTTAGTTACCCGATAGCCAACGATCGCTACTTGACTTGGATTCGGTTCAGCATATTGGCAGATCCGGAAAATGTACTGCTGGCAGTGAATCTAATAGCTGCCAGTAAAACTCTACTAGACCTTCCCTTCCGGCCCCTTTACCCTTTGAGCAGGCTCCCAAAAATACCACGTACGGACATACTTCGAGTCTCAACATCATCGCATGCTCGGACGGGCGCTGAAGTATATATAAAACTGTAGGTGGAATTTCTTCCTTTTTCAGCTCCAGCGTTCTGTTGACATTGGAATTTGAAGCGAATAACATTCATTTCATCTCTACAGCTTTGGACCGAGTACTTTTATCTTAAATACACCCCCGCCGACTCGTTCATTCGTACTAACCAGCCGGCCGACCAGTTCAGGGCGCCGATTGGTTAGCACGGAACATCAATTATGTGGATGGTACCCGTTCTGCAGCCATGGCGCAAACTCTGATAGTTCGGCCGTTTCTCTGTTCTATATTTCCTTCCCTTGACTCCTTTTTCCCTATTTCGTTTCTTCTTTATCCTTAGGGAACATTGTTCTCCATACAAAAAATGGAACGGAGCTTTATTCATCACATTCGAGCCTGGCTTATGCGGCTTCCTGTCTTATTTTGATGGATTTTTGTCGAACATGAGAACTCTTCATATAATGGTGGCCTCCTCACTTCATACGCAATGATCCATCGCATTCAAACAGGAAAATTCGCAGGACTGAATGAAGAGTCTTCTAAAAGCACTTTTTGCTTTTGTGTCGGGCTTTCCTGTTAACTTAAACTTGACCAAGTGTAAACTCTCTTCTCTCAACACCTAACAACTTCACAATAAGAAAAGGGGACGGCAATGCCATAACAGGCAGAGGAGAAATGCATGATCGTGAGTATGCCAATGTAGCGATTGTTAACAAGTCTGAGTAATACTTCTGACAAATACTGGTTAGTTTCTCTCTTTTGTTTGGGTAAACAACTTACAGTCTGAATAGGATGATGCTGCGGGCGCATTTGTATATGGGTATCGAAGTCGAGATCATAATGTTGCTTGGGAGGTTTTCTCGTAAGTGTTCAAAGTATAGTTGTATCTGAATATTTCGCTAACTTGTCTTTAGTTCTGAGAAAGCTCGTCATCTTCATGGGCATCTTCCTGACGAAGTTCTTTGCGTCATGGTTATACCAATGCTACCTTCGCGATTCCCCTCACCAAAGATGACAAAATTTCACATCGAAAAGTTTTCACAGAGTCATGTGGTGCAATCATTAGGGTGATGATTGCAAGCACAGGAAAGGGAAGAGAATTACATAGTCATAGAATGATTTATTGCATAAGCAATCATTTAGTAGTCTAGTGCATCAGTTAACTCATACATTTACTTCATCACTTAACTAATAACATTCAGTAATCACCAACTGGTAGACGAGATACGATCAGTTAATCATGCCGAAAATTTAGGGCACTGTAGGGTTATCAAGCTTACTTGCAATTTTGTAATGTTATGTTTTTTTTGATAGTGAAGGATATCCAATGGTTTCGATACCACGATTCCATGTCCCTACCTCGTCTAAGACCCCGTACAGCTAAGAACGCTCCATTTGCTGGTCGCTTGGCAAAGGTTCATTACAACTCAAAATTTAACTTTGACAGAACAGCGTGTTTTTGGTAGTTTTGATGAGATCCTTGGCCCACCTCGGCAACACCCAACACCACAACCTCCAAAAAAGATTCCTTACCACAAGAAGAAGATAGCAATGTTGCAACTAAATAGAATCACTCAGAATAAGTAGCGCTTTAATTTGGCACCAGCATAGGTATATCGCTGTAATCCTACTTTTTGATCCATTTGAATTTGTTCGTTTGGAAGGTCTTTTTTACTGGACTTTTATAATGTTTCAGGATAGCTGAACACTTCTAATGGTCGTTGAAACTTTGTGGTTGCAAACTGACTTTAACTATTAGAATCTGCCAAGCCCCCATCAAAATCTGAACGGTCCATTCTTAGCTGTACAAGGCCTAAAATTGCCAGTGAGACTCTGCTAGAGTGTAACTTTGCCCTTTTGTGACGCGACTTACGAAATGGTTCAGGATAGGCATGTCGAAACTGGTGGCTGCGCATACAACCATTTGGGGGCCAGTGTTATCGCTTATTGCTTATTGCTTAACTATTGTTCAAATGGCAACTCTAACCTGTGCCTGCTTTCCTCTTACCTGTGCCAACCCACTTGTACAGTATGATGGAACCGCCAAAACGGTGACAGATCCTTCACTTCTAAAGTGCTAAGGTTAAGATAGTGCTCCGCTATCCCACACCGCCCCTCCATGACTATTGCTGCTCAGCATGAATCCGGGCGAAATGTTCTCTTGTCTGTTTCAGGGACAATCCATACTACAGTAGCGAGCGTACCGGTTAGGACAGTCACCGGTCACCAGGGTCTTGTTTCTATAATTTTTCCTCTCTGTCACCGCTCTTTCAGCCTTCGTTCACACCTAAAATGTGAGATAGTATATCCTAAAGAGGAAAGGTGCAAATCTGTCCCAAAAAATATGCCCTGTCACCGGCAACTTGTAGTCCTAACTAGTACGCTCGCTACAGTACTACTATAAGGAAAATAAAAGTAAAGGCGGTCACCGATCATCACCCATTTTTAGAGAGTTCGTGGATCCAAAATAGGCTAGTCAGTTGCCTATTCCAAAAAATGGCAAAGTACGCTTACGAAATTTTTGGGTCATCGTCTCTAGGGTGACTCTACTTTTATTTTCCTTACAGTAGTCTACATCTTTCATAGAACAGGTTAGCAATCCAGCTAATATTCAGCAGCACTGCATTCTCTAAACATTCGCTTTGTTATAATTATAACCTGGTATTCCTCAAGCATCGAATGCAACATTTGCAGAGAATCGTTTTGAGCCCATGTATTTAGTAGACATTTTGATTTCCTCCCAAGTACAATCTTTTAGACCAAATATTATTTAATGTAATTGTTTTTAAAGCTTCTTTGTCAGCTAGAATTTGCCATCTTTTGTTAATATTGCATGTACTCCACGCCATTAGATAAGAAGGACAACTAAATGGGATTTATAAAGCTTGGTCGAGCCAACTCAAGCCGACTCAAGCTGCTGCATCCTTCGGTACTCACAATCCCTTTAGGAGTAAAATATTGCAACGTTAAACAAGTAGCCAATATGTGATCATCTTATCTCTATCTTCTTGTAACTGCTGCTGTACTTCACTCACGCATTCGTCTGGTAGCAGGCAGTTCAACTGGGTCTCTCGTCAGCCTCTGTATAAAAATACCCGCCCCAGGCAGTATCAAAGCAGAAAAGGTACTGATGGCTATTCTTTTCTTCCCCTTGAACTACTTAGATATTAACCGGCTGTATAAATACCATTCGAGAAATTTGACCCTCACACCTTCCATTTCTCAGCTATCTGCATTAGTTGCACTAGAAATGTCAAGCCTTTGCTCAACTTGGACTGTTGTCTTGGAAACATTAACGGAACGGTCACGCCTATGCTAGAGTAAACATCCCCTAGAATAAATATAGTGCAAAGCTTTCTACTTTCGGGATTCCTAACTCAAGGAGTGGTAACATTAGGGTCGGAATCAGATGCAGCATGTGTTGACTAAAGGGCATTGATTCAACTTTACTACAGAGCTCTGTATGCACAAGCACTGAGCCAAAGGTCATGCTTCTCTATAACTGCAATGATCATTATGGGAATGATGTATCAAGCGAAGTTAATCTCAGTACTTCCTCATTATCCTGAGGTCCGTTTTCCGGCTACTAGTAACAAATGCTAGATACAGTTTTGTCTATAAAGAATGGTGTTATCTGATATGTCGTGGCTGAGGCCTATGTTGGAACCCGAACGGAAGATTAAACTCAAAAGCTGGATGTAATTTATCACAGTAACTGACCGCTACATTATCAGACCTTGAATATGTATTCATAAGTCCTTGCAATTTCAGTTTCTGAATCGTTTTCCCAATGTTTCTAGTACGGAAACCGCCGTACACAGTGTTGGCAACGGGTGGGCTGAGCCTGGCACTAGCAAAGCCTAAACCCAGTCTACTTTAATGGGCCTTCAATAACAAAGCGAAGGCTGGCTCAGGCTGTAAGGGAGAAAGCCCAAAAAGCCCATATTAAGAGAATTTCAATGAAGGTTAGGTATTAACAAAATATTATTCTTCGATTTCAGACAACCTTTAAACAAAGACTCTGACTACCCAGGCCTGAATCACTGTTTTGACTGTTTATAACATGAATGCGATATAAAATACGAAGCTCCTGATTTATGTCACTCATTTCAACCTGTTTTTTCTGGCGAGTGGGCTTTTCAAGCCGGTTCATAAGCCTGATACAAAGCCTGGGCCCGGCTCTCCCAAAGCCCAAGCCTGGCCCATTTTTGTGAGCCTTAAATTTCAAAGCCAAAGCCTGACCCGCTGTGGTGAGGCCGTGGGCTAGCCGGGCCCACCCCACCCGTTACCAACATTGGCCGTATAAGTGTATGCTATCATTCAAAATTCTAGCAACAGGTAATTCTTCGATTCAGCAGGTACTTACTCCGAGTATATTACTCACACTTTTTCTCGTCAAATGCTCAGCTGGGCCGATCCCCAATCAGCTGCCCTTTCCAAGTTTCGGAAATAAATCTGACAGGCAGCAGATGTTCTTATTATGCAACTCACCGAGAGCTGGAGGCACCTTCGTGGTCCTTCAATGTTTTGATTTGAAGCGACAGCGCCCTTAATTAGAAGGATATATTTACAGGCCGTTGCCAGTACCTTAGATAGTAACACAACCGTACTGCACTACATTTCGTACAGCTTTCCTTTTGACAGAGGCACAAGGAGATCGGTAGCATATATAGGGCATTGATATTTTCCGACCCCAAAGTGGCTATTTCCCGACCCAAAATTGTATGCCAACCCCGATGTGATATTTCCCGACCCCTCTCCCTTATATGCCGACCTTATTCTGCTATTTTCCGACTCCCTTGCTTGTATACTGGCCTCATTCATCAGGAAAAATCTAGGATGTCATTTATACTGAACGAAACAGATTCACATATGTTTCAATATACCATTGAGGAAACTAGGTCTATTCCAGCACCAGCTCTTTGCAGAACCCGTCTTTACTAACTCTACAGGATCATATTCCTGTTTCCCGTCGCTTCGACTATATCACAATTGCAGTTCGTTAAAGCCGAATCCAACCCCTCGTCACAACGGAATCTGGCGCAAGTTGTTACTGCCGAGTCTGCCTCCTTGCTATGCTTAATTATAATTAAGGGATCGATAACAAAATTTCAGATTTGATGGTAACAACATAAGTTTACAGCCTGGGTCCGAATTGATAAGTGTCGACTGAACTCGAACTTTAAACTCAGATCGCTGCAGACTAGTCAACTTCAGGCTCGAGCTTTTGACTCGAGCTTTTGACTCAGACTTTGTAGGTGGTGGTCGGAAAATAGCAGCAAGAGGTCAGTGTACACATGAGAGGGGCCAGAAGGGGGTAAGAGAATAACAGAGTAGGGTCGGCATACAATTTTGGGTCGGGAAATAGCCACTTGGGGGCCAGAAAATATCAATGCCCCATATATATTCAGACAAGTATCGAAATCACACTGGTGGCTATTACGTACGCATAGAACTCTAAAGATGACACATTTGGAGCTCATTACTACTAAAATAGCACTTCTACTCTGCAATCTATTGTAGCAAACTGGTTACGGTGCAACCTAAAGCAAGGTCAAAAATCTTAAAAGCAAGCCATGAAATCTATAAAGCGGTAAGCATCTGAAAAATGAAAAGTTAACCCTGGAAATGAAATGAAATCAACAGAGGCAGTAGGATGCAGCACATGCACTAGCCAGCATTTGGGCTGAAACAGGTGCTCTGACACTTTCAAAGGATTCGTGCAAAGCAAAAAGTCACCGAGGGCAAAAAGCAAACTAAGTACTGAGCAAGTTTAGACCGGTTTCAACAAAATAACAAAAATGGAGTGCATTTGGACAAGCATAAAGAGTGCTTCTATGCCTGCCGCAGCTCTGGAACAAGCATGTCTTTCGAGTAAGAGTGCTCGTCTAGAACTCCGTCGAAAACATTAACGGCTACAACCCTTTTGGCCGCCTCACGCAGCTTTTGTTCTGTAAGTTCTACACCAGTTAAATTTTCTTTCAACACATACCCGACGGAGTATAGTGCCATTCGCTCTTCCATCTTCCGCTTACAAACTAAAATCGCAGAATGCGGCGCCTGACTGGGCTTCTTCTCTTCCTCACTCCATTCTTTGTAAACGTCGGCTCTGCGTTCCCAAGCTGCCTGCTTATCTTTCAAACTCGCGGAAGTGAATGAAGCGTATGGAACAGTTTGGGTGGCTTCCGGATTTCTGAATTGCAGACCAATTCTTCGAAGTTTTTCGAGAACTTCGAGCTTGTGGTAATGCTGTAAGCGCTTTGTATGTAGTTTGCTCTGTTCAACCAGCTCTTCCTTCGTTCTTTCATCTGCTGCTTTCACCTCCCCATGCTGCGAGTAAAACAGTGCGAGAGTTCTCATGAGAAAGGGGAATGCATTAATAGCGTTCCATGTTCTCAAGTACTTGTTCTCTCCCCAAAACCGTTCAAACAGCGCTTGGGATTCGGGGGTAAGGCCTTGCGATTCATGAGCATCGTTTCCAAAGATTACCTCCATACAATTCGCATAGTGCACTTTCGTTTCGGCCTCTCGAGGAGCGTCGGGGGAGGGTGAAAGGGCGAAAACGACGGGTTCCGCGGTCGGACCGTCGCTGAGACCTAGGTGTCTGTAAATGCGGTCGAAAACCGCTTCGTAATCGTATCCGTCGAAAGCATTGAGGTTATGCTCGGACATCCTGATATAAGGGCTTTGGGACTATCGATAGGCGTAAGCTATGGGAAATGTGGAGCTTGGATCCCAACGGGCTTTATGCGATAGGGGATTTCGGGGTCGAAGTCGGAGTAAGCGTGGTTGAAATACAAAAGCGAAAGATTCTCGTACTTGGGCGCTGAGCTTTCAAGCTGAGAGGAATTGCAAATGAAGGGCGATGAGCGTGGAAGGAAAGGCGGATGAATTGAAGAAGATGAGACTGGTGGGGTATCATGCGCCTTTTATACTTCAATGTTTACAAAGGATTATGCGCTGAACTCTACCTGTTATTTGCTCCTGGCAACAGGCTTGCAAGGCAATTCAGAATCCATCGTCCTACAGGCAGCCCTCTACGAGCGTAGATAGATTCGTTTGCAATTGGCGACATGAGCTCATAATACCATCATGATCTACCAAACCAGTGGCCGGCGAGGAATGACTTCGTTTGTATACGAGAGTTCTGCAAGGGTGAATCGCGCGAGCCCCTTTGAAAGGACCTAATTCGGAGACCGGCGGTTTGTTTGTCCACACTCCTCGTATACAGTATATTGTGCGTTTCCCGCGTACGACGGTTAACGGTTTGTTGAGAGAGTTACAAGATAATGTATTAGTTTTAGTAAGTAAGCTAGGTCCGAACTAAACAATGACAAGCGGAAGGTCGGGTCGCGAGGCATATCTAGTTTAAATTATATGTTGGAATTATAAACTAAAATGTTCCTACTAAGCAGTACACATAGTATCAGCGGTGTCGAGGCTTAAAATCTGGCGGAAGCTCAAGCTCGGAGTGGATAATGGATAATAAAATGCCAAAGGGTTTGGTGTGGTCAAACGGCATTGGGAACATTTACGGTGTAGTCTCCTTGCCTAAAGCTCCTTCGGAAAGCCTCATTTTCTGTCTGCCTAGTCTCGGTGAGCCTTGAGTAGCCTCACTTCTCAGCTGCATTGGGGAAAGTTAAGTCCAGTCATTTGAACGATTACGCAGACTATGCAAGGGAAAGGGGTGGGAGCCTCGTTTCCCATGCTCACCGAGCTCGCGCGACAAGGGCAAACGAATTTAGTACCACCATTCAGTGAAATTCGAGCCTGGCTGGTCGAGTGGTGGGAGTACATCGAATTTCGACTATCGATACGAAACACATTTACTACTTGGAGCGCATTTACACTTCATTCAAGCTTTATCTGCCAGTGTCCACTGCGGAAGCTAAGTAGTCGTGAGCTGCCGTTTAACGTTTTTGCAGGAACGGTACGGACTTGGCGAACGATTGTGCCTGAGATGACTCGACTCCATCAATGATTCGACCTGTCAGTTTTGCAATTTGCATTCTCGAAAAGGAAGACCGGCGGAACCGGCGAGCAAGTTGGAATCGCACAAAATCGAAGAACATTATCATGACGTAGTTCGTAAGCCAGTTGTCCACTGTCGCAGGCCTCATTCTGGAAGGTGAAAAAGGTATAAGAAAGCACTGCTTCGCCCCCCAGCTCAAAGTTTCTTCTCTTCATCTCGTTGGACTTCGACACAAGCTTCGCAGCCCAACCCACTCTGTTTCCTTTCTGCTCAAATTCCTCCTATATCTCGATCCGCCAGCTAATTACTTCTCGATTTCGCTACACTTACGTCTTTCAATCGTCGAAGCCGTTCTACACCGCACCTAGCCGGATCGGCGTCCGCCTTTTGAGATTCCAGCTCCTCCCTGATCCCCATCACTAGTTGATCAAGCGTTTTCGCCAAACCAATCTCGACGGCCAACGACGTAGCAAACTCTTTTACACCAGCCAACATCTCGGTCCGTTTTGCATCAGTTGTAATTATGCAGCATCCTGCACCGCATCCCGCAGTGACTCCCCAACCGCAACGAGTACCTACAAAAAGTGAAGAGTTTCGAAACAGAATGGATATGGTTCTACGAGGCAAAACCCCAGTTGAAGTTGCCTGGCGAATGTCTAGACTGCCAGCAAACATTATCGAGGAACAAATGAAGCTGTTCACGGAACGAATTGATGAGCAATGTGCACATCTAATTGCAGTGGATAGGGGTTCCCCGGGGCAGCCGGTTTTGGAAGTGGACTTCACTGGGCGCTTATGATATGAGGCTGTTAGAAAGTGGTACGACTTTGCGATGCCAGAGATTAGCACCTGCTCCAGTACAACTTGTAGGCAGATGGAGGAAAGGGTTGGCGATAGGATTAAAAGTCAGATTGACGGATGGAAATCGCTTGTCACGTCCAAATTGAGAGATCAATATATGGACCCGGTAGGGTTTGGGGCATTGTTTTGGGGACCGGAGCAGCATCGGACAACGGCCAATAATCGTGCTGCTTTGTTACTGGAGTTCAATTCTAGCTGGTTTACTGTTCATATCTCAAGTTCTTTCCAACCGTTGCTCCAGAGCTGGTTCGAGCAAAAGAACGTCAATGCCAAAAGGGGACTTATTGGAAATCCACTTGAGCAAGCGAGAGCGAGGGGTATTGATCACATAATCAAAGTCGTGGAGTTGAACTTGCAAGAGGTGCAAACACAAGGTCAAAGAGAAGAATGGAAGAGTTATGGAGATAAGGCAATATCCCTACATGACAAAAATTATATGGCGGGGGGGTAACGCGCCCGCACTTTAGGATCACTCGTATCAACCATGAGGCCTGTCGTTATTTGGTTACCCTGAATCTCTAACTATGATCCAAACTGGGTGGTGAAGGTGTAAGCGCAAATCCGGTATCTATCAATTGCCCTCCTTTATCTGGTGAAGTGATAAAGAATCTAGAAGTTTCTAGAAGTATACCATTTCGATAGAACCATCAGGAACCAAACGCGTTGACACGTCTATGTTTGTTAGATTCTGAAGATTCAAGTTGGATCCTCACAAATGCATCGCTACATGAACATCAACTCATTTCACCTGCACTTCAGCTGAACTAGACAGTTTTGAGTGACAAGTGAAGGAATCAATCAAGTTGAGTTCATCTTTCACGCTTCTGGCCATATTCTAATCGTTTATAGGTATGAGTATTAGTAGGGCACCAGAATCAGAACCATCAGTTGAAAGCACCAGAGTCGGAAGCCTCATCATCTCCGAAGCACCGGTCGCAAGCACCAGTCGAAAGCATCAGTCGGATATGCCAGTGTCTCGGAAATGCGAAAGCCGAATTTCAGCATCTTGGAAGCAGTACTCGGAAGCATCAGTCCAGTATGCCAACATCTCAGAAACCGAAAGTATCAGAATTGAAAGCATTAGCGGAATACATAAGGGTCTGAAGTACAAGCGCCCGGGAAACATCCGAGTCAACCGCACCAGTCGGATACATCAGTACGGCACAACTCAACTTTGAGTAGTGATCACATCTGACTGAACAAGCTGAGGCGATCGCGATATTGGTAAGTTTGTATGCCGCAACACCAGTTCTTTAAACCACTGGGGGCGAGGCTATTCAGAAGCATCTTATAATGTAAGTATCATTAGTAGAATAGTTACTCACTTCTTTCTAGCCTGAGACCGTTATATAGATTAATAAGAAGCATTCCAGCGTAGCTCAGTCGGAGTCAGTCCTGCCAATCAATCCTTGATTTAGAGACGCCTGTTTTTCTAGGCCGGTATTTTTGGATATCGTCCCAAAATATCGGATCTCATCCATTCTGGAAGGGTCATATCGGGCTTTTGGGGGCAAATACCCTTTATTTCAAGCCACCCTGTTTACCTCCATAACGGGACTCAGAAGTCCTCACTTTCCGGTGCCGAGATTTGCCGTAAACATTGGTGTAATTTACAGTTACCCGTTTTTGTCTTATAGGGCAATCGATTCTTTCAAGATAGCACAGACGATTGAACTTCCGAGGCTGTTTAGACAGTGCGGCGTTGAGGGCTACCAAGATGCTTTTGATTACGTGCCAGCCGATCAATTTTTGAAATTGTTGGACAAAGGGGGGTTGAACTGGAGCTATCCACAGCACAAATTTGAAGCAGGCTGAGTTGACAAACTGATGGATTGTGTTGGTAAATACACGGATCGAATTTATGCTTATTGGTATCTCGAAGCAAAACATGTAATCAGGACCTACGCGTTCCGTGAAGTTCTCCAACAATACGATGCGAATCGACGCGGAGTTTCAGGCGGCAAAGGCACCTCGGCCCTGGAGCGTACTTATGCCAAACTTGGAGAAGAACTAACTTGCGGACTGTTGGATAGTAGTGTAAATTCGGAGTTCGAGTTACCGTTGCATCTCCTAAGTAACCAGCCAGAGGGTCATTGATAGACGCCAAGCCTCAGGCTCCTTCGTAAAAATGAGGCCTCTGCCTTTAGATTTATTTATTTCCGTTATCTGTCGGTCCATTCTACGTTCTATGTTTCCCGCTTAGTACCTGCTTGTTATCAGTCGGAGTTTATGAGCCCACGGTTGGGCTGTAGCGAGCCTGCATGTTGCTCGCGTTTAGTTTGCTGCTACTTGTGAGCAAGCCGCTTTTACGATAGATTTCATTTTTGCATTATCTTTTCTTCTTGCTTGTTTCCTGCTTTCCTTTACGGGAAGACTCTCCCACATACATAGCTTAGCTGGTAAACGAATCAATAGACTGGATTTACTTCCAATGTTGGAAGCACGGTGTCTTTAGATTTAGGATCCATGATCTTTGGAATATCTGAACCTTACTCTATAGCTCTAAGTACTTCCTAAGTCGTAAGGAAACGAACTTGAAAATTGAAGTCGGCCATTAGAACCATGGTACAGCTTGATCAAGATAAACTACAGAGATGACGTCAAGATGACCCGCTTACCAATGCCAACGTTGAAGCACCGAAACGGTTACATCTTGACCATATCGCCCAACTTGATAACGTCGCCCAAACTCTGTTGCATAACTTGCATTGCTTTTCTCTCGTCTTTCATTAATCTCAGATCGTAGATTCTCAGCACCAAAGACCTTCACCATTATCACACAGTTCACAAATCACCTCCCAATCTGCGAATCCAGACCCAATCCATCCATCCTCAGCTAGAAGTGCCTCCCATGGCAACCATCACGGCCCACTCGCGGTGTCAAGCAGACACGTACAGCATCGATGACGTCAAAGCTCAAGTCTGGGAACGACTCCTCGGCGAAAACCTCCACCTCTGGAACACCCTTCCCCCTCCAAACGCCAATAACGAAGTCGATCGGCATGTCCAGGCTTTCCTAGACAAGTACACTCCTTTAACAAACGACTCAGCACCACATATCGAAGTGAAGGCCATATGGGACGAAGGCAGACAAGGGGATGAAGCTGCGGAAGGTGGAAACACCGGTCTGAGCGAAACTCTTTGCAGACGGAAAGATGTGCTCCAGGCCAAGCTATACATCAACCGAGACGAGGGCCGGGAAGAGCTGACCAGATGGGCTTCGCTTGCGCCGAAGGAGCGGATGGTGTTCTGGTTGGGACGTATGAAATGCAGGAAGATGTTGGCGGACTATTCCAACACAGCATGGGACCCGATTCGTCAGAGCATCGACGATAAGGCTGCTGCTGAGGCAAAACGAATGTATCATCTCATTCGAGAAGCTCTGGGGTTGGAAAGTATAACAGAGATTGATGAGAAAAGTGAGGATCCAGAGCTGGTTAGGTATCGTGAGTCGCTAGCTAACTTCAAGGAACGTTACTTAACTGAGATGGAGGAGAAGATGCTTGATGAGCTTACTTACTTCGGGAGGGGGCAGGTGCCTGTAGCTGGGGGTGAAAGTGATGGGGACTTTGGTGTGGTGATTCGAGTGCTGTATTCATTCAGGTTGTTCATAGGTCTTTTTTTCCTTTCGCTCTTGCTGTATTAGCAAGCGAACTCTGTAGTAGCGTAGGCTTCAGTTGTGGAGCTTCAGTATACTCCATTGAATTCTACATTTACACCTGCAGGCCGAAATGCAGTTGTGCAGAAGGCTGGACCAAGTCCGCCGAACAAAACACCCATACTCAGCTCAATTCTTGCTCGCTGGTACTGTTACATCGATCCCGATATCCCTATGCTGCGGTTGGGAATCAGCCTGGTTAAGCTGTCCGTTATTATATACCATGCAGCCTCGTCGCTCCAGTAACGAGCCATCTGCACTAACTCCACCTCCAATCAAACCCCCGGCCTCGTCTCGGCATGTCTCGGTTCTCTGCAGCTGAAAACCCCACGCCGCATAATCCCACATTACTGTGGCTTGTGTGTCGTTTTATGTGGCTTTGCTCACCGGCCGTCAAAGCGGCGAACCCACTCCCGGATCGCTTCCGAGTCGCCGTTGGATTCTTACTGTCTTATTGTGACTGCCATTATCATCCGTTGCCATCATTGGATTTGGCTCTCCCGAGGAAGGAATCTAAACGCGAGACCTTTTCTCGATAGAAAACATTACACCATTTCCCCAAGTCGAAGAAGACAGCAAAGTCCGGAGAGTGCGACAGCCAACAGAGAGAGGTAACGTAAAAATAACCATAATAATTGATATCTATTCAAGTACCCTCTATCAAAACCGAAAGAAACCCATAAGAAAACCCATAACGAAATCCATGTAAAAAAAACCCATTCACAATACCTCCCCCACCCTACTCCCCCTTCTCCTCCTCCACACAAACCCCCAACCCACTAAACGCCTCCCAAAGTCCCCTCTGGAAATACTCCCCCACCTCATACCCCCCTCCCACCGTAGCAGCCTCCTTCCTCCACGCCTCCAACCACGACACCTCCACCTCCTTCCTAACCACAAACCACCGACTCTGCTCCTGAAACCCTTCAAGTACATCCCACTCCTTCTCCTTCCTCTCCCCCTTGACCACCTTCCCCCCACCCTCCAGTTCCTCCCTCCTCCTCCGAAACTCCTCCTTAACCTCCGCCCTCTTCCTCTCAAACTCCCTCACAATCCGCTTCCTCTCCCTCTCCCAAACCCTCTTCGCCTCCCCCTCATCCCTGCTCCCCACAAGCACCTGCACCCGTCCTTTTTTCAACTCCGCCTTCTCCTCCCCCTCAAGCCTTACCTCAGCCTCAGCCAGCTCCCGGTTAAGCTGACTCTTCAACTTCTCCACCTCCCCCCGATTCTTCGCCTTGGCCCCCTCAATCCTCGCCCGCTCCTCATTCTCCCGTATCCCACTCTCATCCCTCGCCTCCTCCTCCAGCTCCCTCTCCGCCCACTGCGCCTCCTCTCCACCCTTCAACAACGCAAACACAACCTTCTCAATCCGCTCCTCATAGTCCCTCCGTCGCCTCATCGCCTCGTCCCGTTCCTCGCCTTCCATTCCCAGCACAAAGTTCTCGGTGCGTTTGTTGAAGACGCGGGCGACGCGGCGGCGGACGTCGACTTCGCGCTCGGTTTCGAGACTGGCGAAGGTTTGGCGTCGGAACTTGTTTTTGCGGAGGATGAGGGTGCAGTTGGGGTAGGGGCAGGGGGCGGGGCCGAGGGTGAAGCGCCGGGAGACGCAGGAGGAACAGAGGCGGTGGTAGCAGTTGTTGATGAGGAAGGAGAGGGTGGGGTTGAGGTAGCGGGTGGATTTGCAGACGGGGCAGGTGTCTGTGGGGGAGAGCGTTAGCGACCGAGTTAAGAAGGATGCAGAAACGCAAGGAGAAAGAACCGGAAGTCATGAGGGGGAGGAGGAGCTCGGGATAGGGAATAGAAGAGAATGGTATTATCGGGGAGGGAGGTGCTGGAGGAGGAACGTACCATTGTCGTCTTCGGGGGCGATCTTGTCTTGGGGGGGCGGCATGTTGGACATTGTTCTGGTGATGGTAGGGGCTCAGCGAGGCCGAGAAGGAAACTTTGTGATGGTTTGTGAGGTCGTTGACGCTGTCGACGTTGTGTGCTTTGGCAGGCGTGTCAAGTTCGTAGCGGAAGGTAGGAATTGGGTCGAGTAAGACGTGCGTTAAGGGTATAGAGGCAGGTAGGTATATCGTATCGTATCGTATCGAGATGGCGAGTGGGAGAAAGGGTAGATGTCGTGATGATGCTGTACCGGTGAAGTTTTGGTGTTGTTGTCTTCGTGACGATGTTCTGGCGATGGTGTTTTGATTTCCTTTCCGCCTTTCCCTCTGTGGCCTCCGGACCAACCTCCACGGACGGGCCGCCAAGAACATTACTAATGGCCTGACCCACTGCACAACTGGCCCGTTCCGCCCTGAACTCAACTTGTTCACTCACTCAACACCATCACCACAACACCGCTGTCCACAAACAAACCACCACCAAACAACACCCACAATTTCACCGTCACCAACCTTCAAGCCACCAACTCACACCAACACCACTCGCTCGCACAGAGCACCCTTCACTCCCTCACAATGTTCTCCTCCCTCAAAGCCCGCCTCCCCCTCTTCTCCCCCGACTCCGACGGCGACACCGAATCCGACTCCCACCTCGCCCGCGTCCTCCGCACCCACTACCTCGAGACCGGCCGCGCCCCCCCCTACCCCGACTGGCTCGGCCCACCCCCCAAAGAAGCCCTCGCCGCCTCCAACTCCACCGGCAGCACCTCGCGCCTTCCGCAGCAGCAACAGGGCAAGTACGGAGCTAGTCTTCGCCGTGGCGGCGGCGCCGCTGGTGGACCTGGCAGAGTCGAGCAGGGAAGTAGTGTTAGTTTGGATGATATCTGGAACAACCCGAAGCCGGCGGAGACGACGAGGCCGAGGTTTTTTCAGAAGGATAGTGCCGAGTCGTCGACTACCACGTCGTCGGTTGGGAGTAGGGTTAAGGAGCGGTTGTGGAGTAGACAGGGTGGGAGTGGTGGGAGTAGTGCGGGACAGGGAGGAAGTGCTGGGGGGGCTCCTAAGATGAGTGCGAATATGCCGTGGGATGGAGGGGATGAGTATTACCAGGCTCCGGTTGTAGCGCAGGCTCCACAGCAGGGAGGGTATCAGGCGTTGCCGCCACGGGGGCAGGGAGGTTCGGGAGGGGCGAGGAGGGGGTTGCCGAGTAACCCGAGGAGTGGGAGGGGGTACTAGAGGATGAGGAAGGGAGGAAGAGAGGAAGGGGAGGGGAGCATAGAGGATGGAGGGTTGGAAGGAATCTGATGGGAGGTAATGGCAGGTGTATGGAAGGGGGTTACTGGCGTTTGTTTTTCGTTTCTTTCGCTTCGATTATTGTGTTATGATGGTATGGATTGTTAATGCATTATGGATTTGCTGCTCAATTGTTCTCGCAGGCATGGTCTCGTTCGTCGGTTTGGATGCATCGTCGCCCACTCTCCTCCAGTCCGGTTTGGCTTGTGTTGGGTCTTGCCGGTTCCGACTGCGATTGCTTTTGGTATTGTGGTCTTGGTTGATTCTTCCTTCGGACAGCTCCGTACTTGTTTCTAGAGAATATGGGGAGTTTTGTGTTGTTGCTTCCTTCCTTCTTCGTATCGTGTATTTAATTTAGTATGGAGATCACCCACCCTCCTCCCCCCACCCAATCCCCTAATGCATTATGGTCTTCTTGTTCATTGTCTTTTAGTTTCTCGTCTCCGCGCTACTCCTTATCCAGTCCAAGGTTTCGTACTGTCTGTTCGGGCTTGCTTTCATCTTGTAGATTTCAACCTCGTGTTGTGACTTCCGTATGGAGATGGCCGACCCGTCCCTCCTTCCCTAACCATTGTTGCCTTCTTCTTGCTTTAAAGTTGTTGTGTTACAATTGAGATGTGGTTTCTTCTTGTTCCTATGTTGATCAATGACCAGCCTTGACCTAATGCTCAGTCCTCTTTCGTATGATATGATGATGTTGTTGCTTTCTTTTTCCAATTCTACTTTTTGTGTATTAAGATGAAATCACCCACCCTCCTCCCCCCACCCAATCCCCATTGTTAATGCATTATGGTTTCTTCTTGTTCGTCTGATGGACATTGTTTGGTCATTGACAGCGGCCAGCCTCCACCTGTCGTTCAGTCTTCTTTCGTATGATATTCTGTTGTCATTGTTGCTTCCTTCTTTCTTTCGTATCGTGTATTAATATGAAGATCGCCCACCCTCCTCCCCCCCACCATATCCCCAGTCAATGCTTATGCTATTCTGAAGAGCCCCCTCGCTTCTCGAAATTGATTCTCGTCTCCTGCCCTCCATTTCCCATCGCTGCCCTCGATATGCACTATCTTTTTTACTTGAATCACTCTTTCGCGGCTGACATCGGAATTGGTGTAGTACACCTTCTCTTGTGGATACCAGCTTCTGAGTGAAGCTCCGGCCGGAGGTTCAAGTTAGGTAAGTGGTGCTTTTATATTGCTACTGTGTTTAATATCTTCTACGTATGACAGTAGAAGAAGTAGCTACCTAAGTACTCTTGTAATCTTCCACTCCTTCAATGCCTCTGTATCCTTCATGCCACCACCCAGTCTTGCCGAGTTCACCAGCACAATCGGCATCCCGAACCAATCACCACGTGACCCGCTCCGACCATCTTCCGAAGCTCGCTACATTCTGGACCTTCCGATTATTCACTACCTCTAGACCTATTCGTTACTCATCCTCTTGCAGCCTCAATCCGATGCTTCTGCAATCACCCGAACCAATCGAGATGGTGGGGTACAACAACGTGGGCCACCCGTCAAATGGCACAAGTCATGTGGGAGCACGGGCCGGGTTATATAAGCCGCAAGCTTGCCCAGGGCGATGAGCAATAGTTCACTGGCTCATCTCAAGGTGTCAACAACTCTCGAAACTCAACACCACAGAATCGCATCACGACTTTTAATTCCGCCCGAAAAGTCGACACACCGACTCGGTTTTTCTTTGCTTTTTCCGTCCCTGACGATCTTACTCCGCCCCCACTCGCCTACATCACCGCCCAACTTTCCACCCCACCAAACCATCAACCCCACCAAACCACCGAAATGTCCGACCACTCCCCCTCCCCCGCCCCACCCACACCTCCAATTCCCACCCCAACACCCTCGCCCCCTCCTCCCCCCGCCGTCGTCCCCCCAGAGACCGTCAACATCGCCCCCCTCCTCCACACCCTCACCACCTCCCCCACCTCCGTCACCCCCTCCCAAATCCTCACCACCATCACCGCAATCCTCTCAGGCACCGTCAACCCCGTTCAGACCGCCAGTTTTTTGACAGCACTACATCTCACCCACCTCGACACCCACCCCGACGTCATCGCCGCCGGCGCCCTCGCCCTCCGCTCCGTCGGCATCCCCATCCCCTTCCCCACCCCGCCCTCCAACCCCGCCCTTGCACGAGGAAGTTATCGCGGCGGCCTCGTCGACATTGTCGGCACCGGCGGCGACGGCCACAACACCTTCAACGTCTCCACCACCTCCTCCATCCTCGCCGCCGCCTTCCTCAACGTCGCTAAACACGGCAACAAGGCGTCCACGTCCGCCTCCGGCTCCGCCGACATTCTCGTCGCGATGGGGGCGGATCTCGCCGGTGTGACTCCTCAGAAAGTCGTCTCCCACTTCACTGAACCCGACGCCGAGGGCGGGCGGTATGTCTTTCTCTACGCCCCGACTTTCCACCCGAGTCTCGGGGCGGTGGCGCCGATACGGAAACTGCTGGGGCATCGCACGCTGTTTAATCTCCTCGGCCCGCTCGTCAACCCCATCGACTACAGTCTGGAGGGGGGGCTGGAGGCGAGGATTATTGGCGTCGCGAAGTATAGTATGGGCCGGGTCTTCGCCGAGGCGCTACGGGAACTTGGATGTACGAAAGGAATGGTTGTGTCGGGACGGGAGGGGCTGGATGAGGTGAGTTGTCAGGGGGGGAGTTATGTTTGGCAGCTGGTGGAGGAGGGGGCGAGGGTCGAGGTGAGGGAGTATGAGATTCATCCGACGGTTACGTTTGGGTTGCCGGTGCATGAGTTGACGGAGGTGGCGGGGGGGAAGAGTCCGGAAGAGAATGCGGTGATTCTTACGAAGCTGCTGAATAATGAGCTGCCTGAGGGAGATGCGATTCTGGATTTTGTGCTCATCAACACTGCGACTCTCTTCGTTTCGGCGGGGCTGGTGGATGAGGTTGAGGGGGATAAGGAGGACTGGGAGTGGGAGAGGGAGGGCGTGAGAGGTGGACGGAAATGGGTTGCTGCGTTGGAATTGGCACGGGAGGCGGTACGGAGTGGTAGGGGGGGACGGGCTTGGGGGGAGTATGTGGCTATGTCACAGAGGTAGGGCGAGGAGTGATGGTTTGGTTCGTCTTTTTTGTTTTGACGGTGTTGAAGGGGGTTATACCGGGATGGATGGTAGAGGAGGAAGATACCGGGCCGGAGTTTAGAGGATAAAGCGACTGGTGCGATGATTTGGTGTTGTGGGTTTGGGATTGGGTTATACCGGGATAGAATCAACAGTGATTGGTTAGTTATGACAATGCTTTGCGAGGTTGGCGCTTTTCTCATCGTGATGTCTGTCACAGGAGTTGAGTTGTGACTTAGTTCCGTTGTGCCAACGTCTATAAAGTTGGAACTTTCTCGACCCAGGTTGAACAACATCACTCTCATCCGTATATCCTTGCGTCGGACACAAGTGTCAGGACAAATCCAACCAACGCACGAGACTACTTAAGAGCGACGAACACGCAAGCCCACGCAGAGTGATACGAGATTCCGGCTCATCAGGAAACGGGGACGATTAGTACTTACGTTCCTTACGAATTAGTACCCCGTCACAGCGTAGCTTTACCGGCCGTACCTATACTTTTCTACGCGCCCTTCCGAGTCACGAGTGAAACAACATAACTCCCATCCTTACGACCCCTGGTTCGACGCATGTCGCGACTCGCATACAACTTACTTTCTGACGCCTCACGAGACGAAGGATGAGGAACACCCACGGGCATTTCCACGAAATTACGCGGAAAAGCAAACGGGGAGGATGACCAGTAAGCACCTCACGAATACCTCTTTCGCAACATATCCTCGCTTTGCGTATACTTCTACGCGTTCTTCTCGAGAGAAACTACATCACTCCCATCCGGCTTACACCCTGGTGTTTGCCACAACTGAGACAGAAAATCCCACCACGACACGAGATCGAGAATAAGGAACACTGGAGCACGAGGACATTCCCACGAGATTGCACAGACAAACAAACGGGAACGACTAGTTACCATCACCGCACGAGCATCTCATCACAACGTACCCTCAACTTCAGTGGCCTTCTACGCGTTCTTCTCGAGTAAAGCAACATCACGCCCATTCTTACATCCAAAAAATGGCGTCTGACACAAGTGAGATCCAAAATCCCACCGAGACACGAGACCGAGAATAAGGAACACTGGAACACAAGGACATTCCCACGAGATTGCGAGGATACGCAAACGGGGAAGAAGATCGAGAGTAAGTAGCTTACGAGTACCCGTCAAAACGCACCTTCATCGTACGCATGGTTCTACGCGTTCTTTTCGAGTGAAACTACATCACTCCCATTCTTAAGCTTACAACCTTGCTTCTGACACAAGTGTCAAGGCAAAACCAGCAGCGTATGAGACCGAGAATAAGTAATGCATATACTTTGCGTACAAACAGTGGCACGAGATATTTCCCACTCATCAGGAACTTGAAATGGGGAAGATTTGTACGATGTACCTTTCGAATACCCCGTCGCAACGTACCTTCACCGGGACCGTACCTATCCATTTGACGCGGTCTTCACGAGTGTTGCTATATCACTACCATCCTTACATTTATCCACGAGTGAGACGGAATCGGATCCGATCACTAAGGCACGAGACTGAGGATGTGGAACAATACTACGTACGGACATTCTCACGGGATTCGCCGGGTAAGCAAGCAAGGAAGAACAGTGAGTCCTTACAGTGAGTCCTTACGTCGAGTACCCCGTCAAAACCTAGCTTCACCGGCCGTACTTATACTTTTCTACGCACTCTTCACGAGTGTTACCACATCGACCCCATCCTTACATCCTGACGTTTCCCACAAATGAGAGCGCAAATCAAACCAACACACAAGACCGAGAATTAGGAACACTGACACGCACACACATCCCCACGAGATTGCACAGACTGCAAACAAATGGGGACGACTAGTTACAATCACTTCACGAGCATCTCATCACACCGTATCCAGGTATCCTCACCGTACGTATACTTACATCCACTCTTCCGCTTTGGAAGCTTACCTACGAGACTGGCGGAGCGAAGCTACGTCTCAAGGACTTTCAGATTTCTCACCCCAAATTACCTTGAACCGGTATCTGATGGGAAGTACGCACGCACATTGTAACGAGATCTCCGCCGATAAGAATACGGAGATTCAATCCCTCCTACGTATTCTATGATCAGTGAATGCAGCTTCATCTCACGGCATAGTAGGTTGCAGGATGAAGTATTATGTACGAGCATAGATCGATATAAGTTTCTCGTTCAATACAACCGTCGAAGGAAAACCATGATCATCTTCAGAACACTGCATCGTCGCATCAAGGTACGTTCTAGAACGCAGAGCGGATTTCAACCGAAGTTTCCGGGGCCTTTATACTAGTTTCTTTTGAAAACAAAGCACCACTAAGTACATAAACTTACAACTTGAAGCTTCGAAGCTGTTCTTCCGGGACTCGGCGCTCGCGAATATCAACTTTATCAAGACACGAGTTGGAAAGCCTGAGGAATGCAGCTTCCCTTACGCCCGATGCAGAAGCAAAGATGTCAGAATACGGTGTTGCCGTATGTCCGCCTCCGGTCTTCCCAGTCGTCTTGGCGTCTCGGCAGTATATAGCGTGGATCTTCCACAGTAATACAACCTATCCGTTACACCCTCCACCTACACTTCCAACAAAAGATGAAATCGTCACGGTGTCACGGTTCCTCCAAACGTTAAGCCCCATTGAAACAAACCATCTCCATACAAACCACAACGCAGAAAGAAGAAAGGAATTCGGAAGTAAGTATGAAATCGGAATTGCAACCCTACACGAGGTTCTGGTTAAACTGCAGCTTCTCCATATATACGTACATCAAGGATTGGGAGAAATTACGAGTAGGAAGTTTAAGGGACGAATAGCTTCTACGCGTTCTTCGAAGCCGAAAGCAAGCCGAAAGCACAAGACTCACGATCGGGAGCTACGTCTCAATGAGTGTCTGCTCTACTCCTGCCTTGAATAGATCAGCAATGCGTTTGTACGCACATTGAAACGAGAAGTCCGGACGTCCGCCGACAAGCGCACGGAGAGTGACGCCTCCCTACGTGTTTTGTAACTTAAGAAGATGCAACTACATCTCGCTGCTCATCTGAAGGATGAATGTACAGTACGAGCATATCGTGAGACCTCAAACGTGTAACGGTATAAGCTTTTGGTTCAATACAGCTTCACAAATGAAAACCATGATCATACTTATTCAAAGCATTGCGTCAAGTTCCGCATAAACGTTACTTACAGATCGCACAGAATGTAAGAACAAATCAGGACGAAACTTCTACCTGGCCTCCAAACGAGTTCATCCTTGAAAACATACCGCCAATATGCATGCAAGTAAGTTACAATTACGAATGAGTACTTAAACAACACGAGTAGTACTACCAGGCCTGCAGGTCAAATTTAATGTGGCATTAATGGATGTCAACTTCATCCTGCAACTATCAACTTACTCGTACGGTGCATAAGCAAAGATGAGAAAATGTATCGCACGCGAGGCTCCATCGAGAGTACAGATAACCATCGAACGATCAATCTACGACGCAGAAGCAAGGAAAGCATCGCCTCTGCACATCAAGCGAGGAGCTGGTGGAGTTGCAGCTTCTCCATGCGTCAACTTTCTGAAAGTCCAGAGTGAACATACGAGTAAAAGAATGACAACTACAGATGGACTTGCCCACGATTCTTGCATCAACAAGCAACAAAGCAGGAGCTTCAGTTTACGTTTCGCTGCATCTTCACCGTAATGCTACACGGTTAGGGACACGAACGAGCTCAGGCTGCTGAAGCGATAGAGGACTACGTGCTCGCAACGATTTTCTGGTTGAATGACACTTCAACGGCCATCCAAACTCTGATTCAGTTACGTATTACCCTGAACAGGTGAATGAAGGGCACTTACGCACGCACATTAAAACGAGCAGTCCGCCGGAAACCATACGAAGAAGCTTATGAATACCGCCGTACGTGTACTGTAGAGAATGCAGCTTCATCTCAATAGTACTAGGCTTTAGGATGATGAATGCACGAGTGGGTACTAGTATGCCGGACTGTGTTTCGATCTACGTTTGTAGTTCAATAAAACCTTGCAGAGGAAAGCCGTTAGTATGCACGCTGTACGCAGAACGAGAAAACGGCTATAGCGCAATACGAAAGTCATGTAATGCAAATGCAGCTTCAGACTCCCGCACATTCAAAATCCAATTGGCAAAGGACGACATACGAGCATTTCGATCATCCTTTTATATGCGTTTCCGGTTCATTGCTACATAACCTATGTAGGAAATCCAGGGGCATTACGCGAGCTCTACACTAGCTCACTTTGCAAACGGTTATGACGAATATGGCCACACGTGTTCCTAGTTAGAAGGCAGCATATAGGATTGGAGAGAGGGTATACGAGTGAAAAGTACCAAGAGATACGTATAAGCCTCTCGATATGAGTTAATAGTTCAACAGCACCTTGAAATCGAAACCAGTCCAGAAGCATACCAAGCTCTGACATCCAAATCTACAACTCCGCCTGAAAGTAAACAGAACCCGCACTCATAAGAAGTACGCATGCAATATTACGAGATATCGTGTACTAGTCTTCAAGCAGTACGTTCATCCTTAGAACATGGCGTCATGCGAAATGATTGAACGCAGAAGGAAGTCAAGCAAAACTTCTGGTTCTTTACATCTTGCAAATACAGTGCCACTATGCAAGCAAGACCTTCCGAGTCCAGAAGGTTACAGCCACCAAACGGGTTCCGGAACTTAAGAATTCAGCTTTTCTTTGCAATTTTCTGCATTATCGTATACACGATGGATCATTATTTAAGCAGAGATCCTATCGGTCTACGATGCAGAAGCAGGGAAGGCATTGACTCAGCATCGATTCTGCACACGAGGGTTTGATTGAATGGCAGCTTCTCCATACATCACCAGTGTGTGGGTCTACATACTGGAGTAGATAACGAGAACTATGGATGCAATTTTCCACGATCCTTGCATAAACAAGCAAACAAATTAAAGAAAAGTCGCACTACCTAGTAGTTGTATCTTTCAACGCATCGAGCTTCACCATTAATCTACACTGCTAGATACACTTACAAGCTCTGACAAGATATCGCAGTACGAGACTCCGGTTGAAGTAAAGTGTCACGATACATCGATCCAAACTTGCGTCGGTAATACCTTGAAGGGGTTAAGTATGCCTACACATGCACATTTGTAACGAGATCTACGCTGATACGCATACGAAGAGCTAGAAGAATGCCTCCATATCTGTTTTATAAAGTAGTAATGCAGCTTCAAATCACTACAAAATGCGTGTGGAATGAACAAACGAGTTTGTATCGACTTTATCTTGGTATAAGTTCTTATTCTGTGCCATAAAACCTTACAGAGGTAAAGCATGAAAAAGTACGCGCGCAGCGAATACCAATACGTCATCATCTCACGTCCCATGACATGCAGAAGTACCAACGAAAAGTTTCAGCTTACGAGTTTGTATGTATACTAGTGCATGCATCGTCAGAGTCCGGTACATCCAACAGTCGGAGGAGGACATACGAGTATTTGTCGGCTAAGTTTCAATATGAGCTGGCTGTTATACTACTACCTTTAAAGGGGAAGTGACGAGTATAGCCGGACACACGCCGACGCAACACGCCAAGTTCTACATTCATCCACAAACATTTACGAACATCGTCACACGTGTTATATGTAGGAAGGCAGCACCTAAGATATGATGGAAGAGCGGATACGAGAGTAAGTTGAAGTAGCAAGCTTGCAAGGAATACGTCTCAGCTCATTAAGAGATTTTGGCTCAGTATTACCTTAACATATCGCATTACAGCGATCTTCTTTGTCAAGATTCGAAGACACAGCGTTCCAGCGCTTCCACGCTTTAAAGCTTAACATTTTAGTGTTGAATGAACGATTAAGCACGAACGCTTTCACGATAAGTATCTACATCTAAGTAAGTACTTTACACAAATCATCCATCGCGTTTTCACGTTTTCACTTCGGTTCCAGTATATAGGAGCTATGACGTCCTCTTCCACGTTTCTGGCCAACGAATACCTACGCACGCCAAGAACAAGTAAAAGGCCAGGGCATTACCTCACGCGTACGCGCCACACTCATAAAACCATGGCAAAGCGTAGGGATTCCCCATCATGACTTCTACCTTACAATACAGCCTCGCTATGCTTCCACCTCCTTTTTATTTCAGACATTTACACGAGAGTGAAGTATCGAGAGAGCATATTGAATACGAATTTCTGGTGCAACTGCAGTCTAAACAAACATCCACACCTACACGATTAAAATAGGCCATACGACGTTTACCCATAAAATACAAGGTGGAAACACAAGCTTTAAATCAACCAGGCCTGTAGGATTATCATGACCAGAATTCATCATTAGAGAAAGAAGTTACACAAGAAAGACGAGCAGCATCAGCCAAGTGCAAGTAGCCAACTTACGAATACCAGAATCACGAATTGAAAAATTGGGCCTAATTAATGGCGAAAGGGAAACGTGTACGAAAGTTAAGCAGTATCAGTCTGCACCGAGCAAACGTTTAAACTCTTTAACATGATCTTCGAATTTGCGACTGGAGAAGTGCAAGCACGATAGCCTTAAGTTGGAGTCTCGATTCATAAGAGAGTCCTTGCGACGCCTCAATGGTATGAGAGGTTAACCGGTTCTCAAACTTTCTGGAAGCTAAGTCTTCACAAATCTAAGAACGACTTCTCCTGAACAGATGAACTCATCAAGAATAAGTCAAAAAGAGAGATAATCGATGTACGCCCGCCTTTGGGACCAGATTCCCTAATCAAGAAAATTTAAAACAAGTATCAAGAAAGAAACCGGTGGGAATACAATTGCGATACTTGAAGCAGCAATTCCATCAGCGTACGAAAGATCATCAAACAGTCCAAGAGACTGAGACTTTCTCAGCAACAACTTCTCTAGCTGTTGAACAAACGTGACCTGATAAGATTACCAGAAATGGTCAGCAAGGATGGAGATTGCCTTACGTTGCTCTTTGGAACGATGCATCACTCTTCTCCAGACTACGAATCAAGAAGCAAGAAGAAAAGGAACAAGAACTGAGAACGAGATTCAAAGATGCAATTTTTCCAGGGCACCAACGGGAATCAAATACTTCTGACGCTACCCAGAAAAGACTCACACAAGGCTTCTTTGTATCTCACTCTTGTTAATGTCCAGAGCAAACTCCAAGATCGATTGGAACAAAGAGATGCATGTACGTTTCTCCTCGAGTCAAAATAGATCGCAGTTACAAACCGCACCAGTCGTCGAAGTCACGCATAAAGAAACAGAAGGCTGCCTCCACTAGCATACAAAAGGAGCACGAGGGACAAACAGTTGGTGCTACTTCGCTTCGAGACACGAACTAAGAACAATACCAAAATGGGCAGAAGCACGCACAATTTCCGAAGCTCTCCTTTACCAGCCACACGAAGGGCCATTCAACACTGGCAGTCCGGAAACATAAAAGCACTTCAAAGCCACGACGCCATATGATAATGCGACAGGAAATCGCTCACGAGTCTTCCGAACCGGCCATGCCACATTGGTAAAGAAACGAGGAATACCGAAGTACGAAACAGCAATGAATAAGGGGAAGTCTCCACGCACCAGCGTTCCAAACCAACCGTGCTTGCAAGGGATAGCTCGAAGAACAGATCTTTTATACGAACTTAGTATTAATGCATACTGGATACGTACAGAAGCGCTGAACCCCACGTCCCTCCTCTTTAAACAAGCCAAGCACGAAGAGGAGAATCTGGCAATTGCACGAACAGATGGCAGGAAGTCACACGAGTCGAAAATGTTAATACTCGAGACGAAAATGGCAGTGACCACACGGAATGGAACACGAAATATCAGTAGCATCAGTCTATAGTTCGACTTAAGCATCACATAGCAAATACCAGCTGAGGTCGACCGAAGCAGGTACGAGAATATCCGCATTTGGGACTAGTCGACTGTTGGTGCCCAAGGGCAACATACGAACGATCACCAAGCTTGCAAGCAGCCCCGAACGCAAGAGGCTTCGGCGGCACGACTTCATAAAAGGGAGCCTATGACTACAAAAATTGAACAAGAAGCGAAAACCAATTGACAACAAGCTAGCACGACATCAGGACTAGGACCCGTGGTTTTGGAATGGATCTCGGAGCACGCGGATGTCATTAAACAGTCCAGAAGGAAGATCGAAAGTTCCAACCCAATACATTATAACTGCGACTACAAACCTGTAAGAAACCGCCAAATCTTCAACCATGCCACGTCAAGAGAAATGCGATTTGGAGTACGAAAGACCAAGGTTCAAGGGGACGTCTCCAGAATTCTAAGAACCGTCACAGGATAAATCACGCAGCAGACTTCCAAAAACGTGTTTGCAATCGATACAACCAGGACACACTGCCGCACGTATGCAGCTTTAAAGTTAATATTACCAACTCCATGGTCCTCCTTATTATAAACACGAGCGACTAGCCAATCCTCGAAAGTTCACGCTTCAAGGAGCAAATCATAGTTCCACAGGAGCTAGGAGCTCGTACGAAATTCAATGATATCATGATAATCGTCCTTGCGCATACTAGTACTTAACGAGAGTAGCATTCATTTGTACGAGCTGCGATTGTCCGGATACACCACTTCTGACTGGGATTTGGGCACGAGAGACCATAGTAGCAGCAATCAGTCTTATACTTTCGTCTATTCATCGAACAGTGAATACCGAATCGACAGTCTACAGAACAGAGCACGAGTTCTGAAACAGCCGGCGACGTTTTTACTCCACGCGAGAATGTCATCAAACGTTGCAAACAGCCAGGAGACTTCGGATGCACGACATCACAAGCTCGGCTAACGAGATTTGCCACGAGAAGCTGATATCCCTCAGACTGATGCAAAGAAGGAGATCCATCCCTGAAACTGCGGGTCCCCAATAGCACGACTGATCAACCACGAGTCTCGAAGCGATGAGTTCGGAGCACGACTTCCAAGTCGGTGACTGGGCACCATGGGACAGCTACACGAGAACACATTGCAACCACACACAAACCCGCAAAAGGAGTTACGTACCATCCCCGAAGAAAGGAAAGCAATCCCATTAAAGAAAACCCATAACCTAACAATCTAAACAAAGAAAAAAACGCCGCATTAAACATTAACCCATCCCATCAAGTGGCCCTCGATTCCTCTTTCAAACAACAGAACTCGCTTCACGCCCGCTAATAACCACCCTCCCACTCCTCATCCAACGCATCCAACACCCGATTCTCATCCTCATACCCCGTCCCGCGCGCATCCCTCCTTCCAAAACCACCCGTTTGTCGTCGTGGCACCTTCAGGCAGGGGATACATCTTAGTACACCTCTCAGGAGGCCATTAGTGGTTGACTGGGAGAGTTAGCGAGGAAACCGAGGGGGGAACAAGGGTAAAAGAGGGACATACATAGATCCACCCACCAATCCCACTCCACAACCCATAGTTGGGCAGCTGCCGCCAGCCGCGCGCATGCATCACTGTGCGCTGGTACATACATCCGCCGATGAAGTAGACTACTGCGAAGACTCCGGCACTGTTCTGAGTTAGCCCTTGTTCCCTCGGTGCTCCAACCACATCCTCTCCTCTCAGTTCGGCCAGAACATCACCCTCCCCGCCCAACACCCACAGAGCAGAGAACAAAGCATCTCCATCAGAACAAAAGGGAGAACTTACATCCCCCCAAACAGCGCCCCAACCCCAACCCCCTCCTCCCTCTTCACCCCCGGACAAGCCGCGCTAGTCCGCACCTCAAAGAAATACGCACACTCATCCGGCGTCCCGACGAAACTAACTGCCGCTCGGACAAGGAGTGAGTTATCGCATTGGAAGGAGATGGTGGTTGATTTCCGTCTCGGCGAGCCAAAGGCGAGCCCCGAGGCGGCCGAGTCGGTATCGGAGGGCGAGGAAGAGGTGCAGGGTGAACCGTCGGTGTAGGTAAGCACGAGTTTGCGACCCCGGAACATGGGTTTGTCGTTGACGCGGCCGAGGGAGTAGGAGGTGCCGTTGACGGTGTAGAAGGCGCCGACATCGAGTTGTGGATCCTTCACTTCCCCCTCCTTGTCCTTATCCCCCTCACCCTCCTCATTTCTTCTCCTCCTCCGTTCCTCCGGTGACGGATGCGCCTCGGGTTCGTCGAGTCCGGCAAACCGCCGCCCCTCCTCGGGCGCGACAGCGCCACATATGTTGACTGTGAAGTTGGCGGGATAGTCCCAGCCGCGGGCGGCCCAGTCGGGGTTGGGGATGAGGTGTGTGGGGGTGTTGTCGGGGCCGGAGGGGGAGCCGGAGTGGAGAATTGTGAGGGGCCGGAGGTCGACGAAGGAGTGGGTTAGGGGGGAGGTTGCTGTGCAGGGGGGGTCTGAGGTTGGTGGGGAGTCGGCGGAGACGAGGGCGAGGAGGTGGAGGAGGAGAAGGAGGGGCGCGGGGGTGCGCATCGTGAGGGCGGTGGTGACAATGTCGGTAGTAGATCTTGATGTTTGGCGATGTGGAGGAGTGGTGATGTATTGGTGATGGTGATGTGGTGTTTTGGTTGTTGTTGTTTCGAGTTGGTGATGGCGGAGATGAAGGATTGGCGGGCGGGAAGATGACGTTGGGCAGCGATTGTCGTGCTTATCACCACGTGATGCGGCTCGGCGGAAGGCTTGTTTTCGTGCAAACGGGCGAGGCCTCGTTTCAATATTCACCACCCGCATGGGAAGTTATCGCGACCAAGGAGTTAGGTTCTTATGATTGGAATGGAGTGGGAACACTACTTAGTGGTACTTGGTGGAAGCGTGTGGAAGCGTACCGTGTGATGACTTCATTTACACGTATACGGTATAGGCTTATTTCGTAGCATCTTTGCAACGTTAATCTAAACGTTTATTTGTGAAGTTTTTACTCGCAAGCGTAACCATCGATGGAATGAATAGGGATTTGCATCGTGTAAGGTTTTGTTTGCAGCACAGTAATCCGTATCGTTGCAGTGTCGTAGTCTACAGCCCAGTAGCAAGGGGGAGGGCTGCTGGTCGAGTGGTAGGACTTGCAGCCTGAACTTGCAAGAGGATTGGGGCCCCTTGCGCAAGGTTGTGGGTTCGAATCCCACCTCCCTCTTCTTTTCTTTGTTTGGCGGTACCATGGCTGTTCTGTTGGTGAGGTGTCCTTTGTCATTTAGGCTATGGGAAGTTTCTGTACCTGGGTTTTGGCAGCTTTTCCTTGGTATGCATTTGGAGACAGGTGATTGGTTAATTCCTTTCAATTGAACCGTCACTGCAGAAAGACACAGTCCCACACCTCTGCCCAGTGCTTTGGTGGAGTGGCTGTGAAGATCTGTCAATTAGTGGCTAAGTCTCCTTTCCTGTCGGAGAGTTGGTCGTGGGAAGGATTGCGGCGTGTCCTGTGCAGTAGAATTGTCAGATTTCCTTTCATAGTTTAGGCCCCTTGACTTAGAGGAGGCATCATTAGAATAGCATAAAGTAGTAGAGCGCCTCATAACTAGTATGGTTGCATAGGCGCTATAATAAATCCTGACTTCTCTCTCTCTCTCTCTCTACAGCCCAGTAGCACTCACAGGACGTAGCGCTTTGCCCGCTACTGCAGCTTTGAATGTTCGAACTTCGGGGGCAGGGCTTAGCACGTAAGTACTCTCACAGGTCTTATACGTGGGCGTGAATACGTCTTCAAAGCAAAGGACTAATCGTTCTGGTCGTTCAACGTATTGTCTGTCTCTTAAAGTCTTAATGTTACTCGTGTGTACAAGTGGAAAATCTGCCTTCGGAACTGTTTGAATAACGTACCACTCTACAACCAACTTCCCCTTGCCGTATGTCTCATGTTCTCTTCGAACTTGATACTTTATCTTGTTGCTCGTGAAACTCCGCTACGTCTAGCTTCGCAATGTCATATATATATCATTTGCAGCCCGGAACGTGTCTTTGCAGATCTTCGAATGGCGAAATGCATTTCTTTCTCTTACATTGCCAAGTTGTTAGACGTAAAGGGTTTACTAAGTAAGTAAGTACATAGTGCCGCATTTTTAGTACTTTATTTCTTATTTGCGAACAGAAGATGTCGTCATGGTGGACAAGGAGCGCATTTAAATTGCACTTCTAGCACGTGACAATACAACCCGTAACAGCTTTGTATGGTGTTGTATCCGGCGTTGCGCCGGTATTAACTAAGTAGGCAGTAGGCCGAGGCGAAAGTAGCAAACCGGTAAAGTTGCATGATATACTTCTTTTGTATTCAACGTTCAGCTCCATAGCTCAGTTGGTTAGAGCGTGGTCCTAATAAGGCCAAGGCCGAGGGTTCGACCCCCTCTGGGGCTACAACAGTTTCCTTTTTGCCCTACGAGGGGTCTGCGGTTGCGTGTTGCTATTTACTATCCGTATCAAGCTTGCATTACCAGATCTACAAGCAGCGGGTATGATAGATGTCGAGATGGATCCAAAATGTCTTTGATCCAGAAAAATCGAATCACGGCAAGTTTCCTCGGCGAAAAGGGTTAAATAGCATAGATAATGAGGCGATATCAATATAATGCTAATGTTAAACCCATAGTGATAGCACCAGCCCACCGCGCAGTTATCCAGGACCGCCATTAAAGTGTTAGATTAAGCAAATTTTAGTCAAAGTACATGTATTCGGATATAGTGTAAAGGCTATCATTTGTGACTCTCACCGTGAAGCAACCGCGAATTAGAACTCACAAGATCCAGGTTCGATTCCCGGTATCCGAAATCTCATACAGAACTTCTTTTTGCTACCAGATTGATCAGGTGGAAAGCTGTCCGTATTTATAGCCCACAGCTATGCCTGAGGAAGCTCGTGCATCTGTAGCTTAAGCAGGTGATCAGTACCAGCCCGCCTCCGGCTTTGAGTGCAGATATAGAAACATAAGGCCCGTATACTGAAGGTCATCGAACTAGACTTCTTGGACTGGCTTTATATGATATTTCTCTTAATAGCAGCCGTAATTATGGACCATATACAGTCGAGTATAGTGTAAAGGCTATCATTTGTGACTCTCATTGCACCGCAGTGTTGACCTCACAAGATCCGGGTTCGATTCCCGGTATCCGAATCATGAATAGTTGTTATTTTTGCACTGGAGCTCGCATACTCTCTTCTTACTCAAAAGATATCGATCAGGAGTTGTTGGAGTTTTTGCAGGTTTGGATGGGCGTGTGGTTTCCCGTTGAACGGTTCTATTGCCTGGTATCAAATGGAATGCAGGGACCCTCTCATAACTCTTGCATTGAAGCTGTCGTTCAGTGGAAAAATAAGTCCCACAAAAACTGAAACTCTGATTAGACGTTCCGCTCGATCCTTTCTGGGGCAGTCGACACATGCATTGTCGTCGCAACCACCTCACCAGCCACACCCTGTGCCTCACGCTTGGCAACGCTGCGTTCCTGACACCTTGGCGGTCTTAATTCCGACGCTAACCCAAAGCGTTGACCATTTCTCGCTAAGACTAGCCAACGTTACACCAGATCCCCTTCAATTCCGCATTGTCGGACGCCTCGTTTCCCGCTCCCTTCTCCTTAAACACTCACCTCTCCCCGCGAGAGAAGGCCAAACTCAACACCACCACTTCACCGTCACCAATTGCCCATCATGGGTGGAAAAGACTACGAGTTCGGCGGCCCGTAAGTCTCACCCGTCTCGGCTCGATGGCAATGCCCCATCATCGGCCCGACCATGCTAACCCCGTCCTCCTCAGTATCGGCACCGGAGTCCTCATGCTCATCCTCCCGCCCATCTCCCACTACCTCCACTTCCTCATCACTCCCCGCGGCGCCCCACCCCCCGAATTCTGGTCCGCACCCCTCGAAACCCTCAAATCCGTCACCCCCACCTTCTCCTCCCTCTTCTCGCTCCACGCGACCCTCGCTGTCGCCGCCTACTACCTCCTCCTCGTCGCCCTCATGTACGTCCTCCCCGCCGAGATCGCCGAAGGAGTTGTCTTGAAAGACGGATCCCGCCTCAAATACCGCTGCAACGCCTTCACCACCTTCCTCGTCTTCTTCACCTTCCTCGGCACCATGACCGTCCTCGAGGGACCAACCTGGTGGTTCTGGTCCTACCTCACCGACAACTTCGCCCAGCTCCAGTCCGCCAGTATCGTCTTCTCCTACGCCATGTCCCTCTGGGTCTATATCCGCTCGTACCGCCCAATGCCGAAGGGCAAGGAAGTGATTCTCTCCCCGGTCGGCTTCAAGGGGAACCATATTCACGACTTTTGGATGGGAAGGGAACTGAACCCCCGCATCGGCGAGTGGCTGGATATCAAGCAGCTTCATGAGCTTCGTCCGGGATTGATGGGCTGGATCCTCTTCAACCTCGCTTGGACTGTTAAGCAGTACAACACTCACGGCTTCGTCTCGGACTCGATCGTTCTGGTCAACTTGTTCGAGACTTGGTACGTTGTTGATGCGCTGTGGAATGAGTCGAAGGTCCTCACGACGATGGATATCACGACCGATGGTCTCGGCGTTATGCTTCTGTTCGGAAATGCAGTCTGGGTGCCATTCATGTACTGCCTCCAAGCCCGCTACCTCGCCTCCTTCCCCGTCCACCTCGGCCTCCTCGGCATCGCTGGTGTCCTCGCCGTCCAGTTCACAGGCTACGCCATCTTCCGTGGCGCCAACAACCAGAAAAACGCCTTCCGCACCAACCCCGCCGACCCGGCCGTCAGTCACCTCAAGTTCATGACGACCAAGTCCGGCTCGAAGCTGCTCATCTCCGGGTGGTGGGGAGTGGCCAGGCATGTCAACTACTTTGGTGACTGGATCATGGCGTGGAGTTACTGCTTGACTACTGGGTTCAACACGCCGCTGACTTACTTCTATGTCATCTACTTTGGGATCTTGCTTTTGCACCGCGATAGGAGGGATGAGGCTAAGTGTAGAGAGAAGTATGGCAAGGATTGGGATCGGTATTGTAAGGTGGTTAAGTGGAGGATTATTCCGGGGATTTACTAGGTGGGTGGTGCAGTTTGAGTGGGAGTAGGGTGATCGGGATTTGTGGGTGGGAAGGAGCTTGGGGTGGGGAGGGACGTAATGGTGGAGGATTAGTTTAGCGGGTTATGTTATGGTTTGGCTTGGTTTAAAAGGCGGGTTAGTGGGATATCATGACTTTTGACTTGTTACGGTCTTCTCGTTGGTAGGGTGTGAGGTGCTGGTATTGTGATTGCTCGTGCTTCGGGCTATGTGGAATTGGCCTTGTGACCCTTGTCATGCCGTGAGGCGGTAGAGACGAGGCCATCGAGCCTACCATTCTAGACAATCCCTCCGATACCCCCCATCTCCGCTCTCTGGTTCGCTGATGGTTTCGCCAAGGCTGCTCACGTGCCGATAGGACGATAATCTTCCGCCCGTCGAAACGAGTACTTTACAAAACCACCCAACGACCTCACTTTGACATTCTCTGCAAGCACAACTGGAAGTTTGAACGTAGAAGACCTACGATTCCTCACGTATGACATGTCATGCAACGAAGACGCTTAAATCCGAGCACGACATTCGCATTCGAATTCCTGGAACCCAAAGACACCCATGCATGGCCTCGCAAGATTCCCCTGCACGATGTCCATCTGAGCACGCGCACGTACGAAGACTTTCGAGCAATATGAGGCGAAAGTTCAATGCAATCCAGCTCACCACGTGTATACCAGTAACGTTACAGAATATGTACAGCAAAGGAATACAGCAAAAAATCTCGGCACGTCACAGCGAATTCGATGAGATTCGACAAGAAGAGCTTAGCTGAAATGAACTACGAGTACAATCTCAAAGGGGAGCAGTAAGTTTCAATACGAGTATGACAAACGCAATTGGGACTGGAACACGAGATCATCGAGAACCAGAAAAGAAGAGAACAACGTGTTTCTTTCCTAACTCACGATCATGACACATTACTCACGACCGAGCGATATACACTCGCATGCGGAGAAGGGCAAATACGAAGAAGAGATTACGCTTGTAAAGCAGAATCTTGGAATGGTAGTGATTCGGACGAATTAACAACACCGCACACGCGCCAAACGTTCACGAGTACAAGACTTCAGTTTGGAACTACGCTTCAGAGCGGTCCAAGTCGTCTACGTTATCGTGAGAAGAAATGATCATGATGAAGCGCGAATTTCAGTACGGAAGCATTGTTGAGATATATCGATAGAAACGATTGTACGCAAAGAGATATCTTTCATCAATGCCGACTGGTAGTTCTCACATACCTTGAATTGATGAGGAGCTCACGGGGTACGCATCAGTACAACAACATCAAATTGAAGCATCGAGATGTCCGTTCTACTTCACGTAATACTTCTTTGGTTTTAAATTTTGGTACGAGTACAAGCTTGCAAACCGTGTTTCTATCCTAAAGTTGATAGGACAATGAGTAGGCACTAGTACGTTTACCACCCGATAGTACTGTGATTGTCCAAGCTGCACTTAAACACTAGAGTGGGAAACGGTCTCGATCTACGAGAGCATTAATATATAGGAAAGAAAATCTAGGAAGGTTACACCTGGTCTTAAGATTCTGTGAGACGGCTGGGCCATCGGGATGAACGTACGCCAGTTTCATACAAGAGTGGCACAATCGAGCTCGATGGTCGGTTCTCTAGACCGACTTCTATTACCCACTGTACTGGATGGGTTGTAGCTGACACACCTGGT
Source organism: Ascobolus immersus RN42 (assembly GCA_003788565.2). Lineage (NCBI taxonomy): Eukaryota > Fungi > Ascomycota > Pezizomycetes > Pezizales > Ascobolaceae > Ascobolus > Ascobolus immersus. The sequence continues at coordinate 107,539 of ML119796.1, forward strand.
TCATGCATATTGAATTATGTACTTCGGTGATTTATATCCCACCCAAGCCCGAGTTCTCCTCCCTCCCGCTGGTATTCGTTTGCTGAAACGGATATAACCATGACTTTAGAATTGCTATGCACCTTATGGGTGGCTTGCATGGCAAAAAGGATAGTTCCGTAGCTCCAGAGGGGGTTGAACCCTCGACCTTGGCCTTATTAGGGACACGCTCTAACCAACTGAGCTATGGAGCTGTACGATGGGGACAAGAAGCTCTTGTTTAACATATTTGTTTGCAAGATTTCATTGGGGAACCGAGGCACGGTGCGTGACGTGGCTTACCTTTCGAGCCTTCGGATTTCCTTGTTAGGGTAAGTGAATGAACGAAAACTTAGCTGGCATTCTGTTAGGGTAAGTCAACGCAACCTCAGATCCAATGGCGTAATTGTATGAATCAAAGTCGGAATCGCCGCCGCGGAGTTCGGAATGGCAATAGGACGGCATTTCTGGTTCGAGATTCAGCTCTATAGCCAAGTTCCTACCGGAACATTGGGACTGTGGCAAAATGTAAGGCCTTCAGGCCACCCAGATCAGGCCAGCCATGGCCAAGATGCCGCCTTACTTTCAACGTACACCTTCTAAATCATATAAAACCAGCAGTCAAGCCAAGCCCCTACCTTCATCGATAGAGCTGTAATAGTATTACCTCCAATCAAACATAAACATTTCATCTCATCGGATCACTTTCTCAATCTCTCCCCTTCTCGATCAGTTCACCCTCACTTTCAAATTGTTCTTCATCATGGCGTCACCCAATCCCGACCTCGAGCTCCACAACCTCGCGTCACTCACAGCTAATCACCTGGCAACTCACGCCGCCCAACTTGCAAACCAACAAGTCAACAAAGTAAGCATCGCTCAACTCCTCGACATCGCTGCCTCAGAATCTCACACCGCTGACATATGCATCCGCCAGTTCGCTCGGGGAATACTGGACTTGCAGGCCCATGGGAGGAATGGGCCTGTATTTGAAAGGATCAGTCTAAACTCTATGAGTTTAGGGGCGTTGACGATATTTTGGCGGAATGTGCTCTTAGGGGAAGTCCGGAAGTGGGAGGAGGGGGACTCGGGGAAAAGGAGACGGGGGCGAGTCGAGACGAGAGGGCGGAAGAAGGTAAGGTGCAGGGGCGGGGATGAATTAGAGAGAATGTAGATATCGAAGCTAGCTTTCCATTCGAGTATTTGTGGGCCGATCGACGTATATACGTATACAGCTTGCTGGTGAATGTCGTTCTCTGGCCCTGCAGTTGTAGTAATCATAAACTCATAAAGATAAAGTTTAAAGTACGTAGTTAAGTGATCTCCTTTTTGGTAATAGCTTGCTCCGTAGCCCGTCTGTCAAATACCAGATCATGGTGGCCGCTCATGATGTTACCGAATGACCGAAAACAGTCGAAGGCGAACGGGCTCGCAAATTAAGGCCTGCTATATTTTATAAACAGCCCCGGTTCCTCCGCGGGAACAACGAAGTTTCTTGACTCATGGTATTGGTAACGAAGTAACTTCTTAATGGCGGTACATCTACCCAACCCAACCGACTCTCCATCTCAACGCGACCTCATCTACCATACATCCCCGACACCAACGGTACGCAGCACGAAAGTAAGAACGGAGAAAAATACTATTTCGCGAATTACAGTACAACGTCGTTCCTAGAAATGTCGTCTGAATCTTTAGCATCATTCCAATCGGCCTCCGGACAAGCCGGGCTCGACCTCGCGACTACTACCTTAAACGACACTGACTACAGTGAGGCCTTCCAGTCTCTTTACCAACTACGGTTGATAGAGGAGGCCAAGCATCTTGCCATTGGTAGTGCACTTGACATTCGCGGTGCCCGTTTAGGAATCCTGAAGTTCTGGCTGTGCGTTTTGGTGGAGCAGATTCGGGACGGGAGATTAAAGCTAGGAGAGGAAAGAAGAAAAAGAAAGAGGGAGGTTATGTGGGAAGAGAGTGACGGCTCGAGGGTAAGGAGGTGAATTGTGGTGGATCGTTCGGAAAACATCATTGCCTGTGCACTAAGAAACTGTTCCGTCGACTGGATTACTTTACATTATAAATTCAACAAAACTCATACACTGGAGCACATAATACGGATTTGCAGAATTAGAAGAAACAAGCCGGAGGTTTTGAGGTGAGAACTTCAAGCGATCAATGTGGCTCATAGGCCGTCCAGGGACCGTCCAGACGGTCCAAAGACCATGGTCCCGTCCTGGTCCTTTCATTTTGAAGGACGACACGTGTGGTCCAGTCTTGGTCCTGGGTTTTGAAGGACTAAAATTTGTGTGGGACGGACGGGACGGACGGTTTGGACGACACGTGATTTTAGCATGAGTTTAAGAGACCTCGATACTGCATTAGTGCCCCTATACACACCTTACTTAACGCCAGAAATGCGAGAGTCATGCTCATAGATAGCCAGAATGCTGGTATGGATCCTCAATCCGAGATTTCGGGCTCCCATCCAGACTCGGGCTCCCTGCCAGTCTCGGGTTCCCCTGCCGGATCGCGGACTCGGGTACCCTGCCAGGCTCGGATACGCCTGCCGAGTCACGTGAAGTCCGGACGGTCCGGACGGTCCAGTCCTAGTCCTTGCCCTTTGGAGGACGGTCCGTCTTGAAGGGGGGGTAGGACGGACGGAAGTTTTGGTCCGGTCCTGATCCAAAGCCTTGGACGGACGGGACGGACTGTAAGCTACATTGCAAGCGATTTCCATGGAAGCGTGAACAAGCTATTACTTAGAACTTAGTCTAGTACTAAGTACTTAATGGTAAGGCGAGGGACCCCTGAAATTATTCTAGTCGAGCTGCAGAACTTCAAACCCACACAGTTTCGACTGCACTAAAGCGCGCTATGCGCTTTCGCATCTCCAAGATACGTAAACGGCGGGAAGTGGGCACCAAAATCATCTCATTACGTTTGAGAGCGGGCTTAGTTTTATCAGAACCCACTTACTGAAGAGTGGGCTCGAAAACTCCACACTTCGATCGAAGACGTGTACACTTTAGGACATCTGCTACTTATTAATTAAAAAATCGACTCATCAAATTGTAGCAATTCGACCCTTCTACTTGTAAAACGACAAAACTATGAGCCTGAGCAAAACCTCGAACTAACAACTAGCAACTAAAAATGGAAGGAAACCGAAACGAGAGAGGAAGCTACTGTAAAAAGGAATCAAGTTTAATGCAAGCCCCTAAATGGCTAGTCATAATACGATAACAATACCGATCGAACCTCTAACGAACGTTCGAACTAGTGCAGTTCGAAAGATAGATTTGACAACGAACCGACAGCGAAAAACATTTCAAAACAAACAAAAACGAAACGAAATGCAGCTCGAATAATATGATCCAAAATCCCGAGGAAAATAAACAGTCATCAACCAATCTGGAGTGATTCCCTGCCCTTCATACCTACCAACAAATGGGCCAACAAAAGGAACTATGCGTTGCTTTCATTCGCTCTGGTGAAAGCAATCCCTGGTTTTTTGGCTTGCACCGCTTTCCTTGGAGGTTTCCCTTCAGATCCTGAGGAAGAATTCTTTCGACGTTTGGCCGGTTCATTTGGAGCCTGTGACAGTGTATGAGGCATACTCTCGTTGTCGGAGGATGCCTCGGGGAGGCTTTCGGCGTCAGAGTCAGCCTCGTCGAGACCTTCGGTGTCAGAGGGAGCCTCATCGAGGCTTTTGGTGTCAGCAGCTGCAGAGGGAGCCTCGGAGGCCCGGGAAGGACTGGCATAGCTTTCAGGAGCTGACATCGCATCCGCCTCCGAGTCAGAGCCAGAAACACTACTTTCGGTGTCAGAGGGATCCTCGTCGAGGCTTTCGGTGTCAGAGGGAGCCTCGGGGTAAGGACTGGCATAGCTTTCAGGAGCTGACATCGCATCCTTCTCAGAGCCAGAAACACTTCGTGGTCGTCCTGCCAACTCATCAACCTTCTCGTCAACAATTTCCTTGACCAACCTCTCGTAGCCCTTAACACTAATGGTATCCCGCAAGTTAATATAGCTGCCCTCCGTCTCGCTGAGCGTTATGCGATCTGCAGGCCAAGTAATTCTCTCTTCAAGAATTAAATCCTCAATCTTCGTCTTTATTCCTTCGTGAGATAAAGCGCCACTCGGTTCTAGGGACTTCTTCAACTTCGCATAGTGCACTTCTGCAAAGCCTTCTATGGCTAATACCTTACGAACCAAATACTGGTAGGCTTCCAAGCCGCAATCTTGCAGTTGCGTGACCTCCGGCTCCGAGTCGTTCTCTTTTGTTAAGGTATTTAGGATGTCGCTTAGCTCGCGGATTCCAGTAGAACGAAGATCTTTGATGTATACTCTCACGAGATTATGGATCTGGGCTTCCAAACCCGCCTTAATTAATTCAGTATAATCGTGCTCAAGGTTTATCGAATGGCCGGCTCCACCAACGGGAACGTCAGGATACTTCCAATCTGTGACAGATGCCCCGCTCAGAAACCGCCCGTCACTCTTACCATTCAGTACTTTGGCTATCTCTGAGTCATAATTGACCAGTCCGTTGCCCGGATCCGCAGAACGTTCAGATGTGGTATTGTGTATTGAAGGATTACCTTCGTGTTTCCATAAACTGCTAGATAATTCAAAGTGTGCGGGCTCTGGGCACATTCCACACATATTCTCGGAGGAAATGCGAAGGTGGTAGTAAAAGAGCGCCAGATCAAGCCGTGTCGTCGTTCGAAACTTGCTAATACAGCCATAATATGGGCACTCAAACTGAAAGCTTTTAAGATTATCTGAAATTTGTATAGCGGAAACGTCCTTAAGCTTCTGGACATTGGGCTCTGGCATTGGTTGTTGCCAGTTTGCGATGAGCTCCCCTCGGTTGGATAGAAGACAGCAGACCGCAAGGTCATAAGCTCCATCTCCGGCGTGCGGAAACAAGGTGCTATAGTTAACTATCCCACGGAACCTATCACTAGCCGTATTCAAAGAAGATGGGAACCATCTTGACAGGGCTTTGATCCTTAGAATGCTCGAGCTAGCGGAATGTATTGTGTAGTGTAATTCGTTTAGATCAAGGAACATTGAAAGTTGCTTATTGAACTTTCGGACTACAGTACAAAAAATAGCACGGCACAATCAGTACGATATCTCTGAAGGGATGGGAAGGTTGCGCTTACACATAGGGTTTCCATCTCGAAAAGCATATTTGCACTTCCCAAAGGCAATATGGGCATTCTCTACTGCTAACCGCAGGTCGTTCTGCAGCGAACGTTTATGAACACTCTCTGATGGATGCACACTCGGCACTTCCAAAGCCTCTTTGCATATTGGGCATTTGATATACCACGTGTAGACTTGCACGCCTTCCCAGTGTGATGGAATTTCCGTTCCTTCGAGGTTCCGCCTGGTAACCGAACCGGCAGGATGCTTCGTTTTCTTCCCTTGGTGCTCCATAATTTCCGTAAATGACGCAGAGCTGGTTTTTATTTTTTTGGTTGAGAAAGGACAATCCTTCTCTGGTCCGGGCTCCCCTTGCTTAAGCTTGGCTTTTAACGGACATGAAAACGAAAGCAAGTGTTTTTTCAGCAGATCGCTCACGGGCCCACCCATCTTGAACACCCGCTTATTACCAACGTCATGAAAGTCGTCCTCGCATAGTCGAAACTTATATGGGCATCTCTTCTCCAAAGGAAAACGGCCCGGGTCCCGTTGAATCGTGCCCCAAGCAGGGCAGTGGTACCAGACACCGCAAACGAGGCCTTCAATGGTTTCGGGAAGCTCAACGGCTTCTACGTCGTCGTACGTTTCATGGGGAGATGGTCCAGGAGGACCGTCATCAGGAGCGTCACCACCTTTCGATGCTTTCTTCTTTGATGATCCACCCGCTGGTGCTTTGCCCTTCGATGCCTTTTCCTTTAGGGATCTCGTACTATAACACTGTTAGATCTGAACAGAAAAAGGAAGGATTAGGAGTGCTAACCTCGTACTCTTTCTTGGTGCGGATTTAGGTGGCATGTCTCAGGTTGTCAAGCAGAATCGAAGTGACTGTAGGAGTATCGGCCGGACCGGTATCGAGCAGGAGGGCAGGCGGTATTCGGTGAAAAGTGTGGGCAGGAGAGTGAGGCAGAACTAGTTCTGGACAACAGATGAACAGGACCAAGTCGATACCGAGATCTGTTTTCGCTGACGGTGTCCGTGGGAAGCTTCGATGGTGAGATGAGGAGTTCTTGAAGTATTCGAAGTGCGTAGGGTCTGGATGCCAATAGCGCAGAGACAAGGTTGAAGATTCACGTTCAAGCGGAATAACAAGCTGCTTCGGGACGGAGTGGAGAACGGGGGTCGTAGGGGGGATAGAGGATCTGTGACGAAGATGCAATGTGAGGCAATATGAGAGTGAGGCCGATGCAGTGGAGAAAGAAGAGGTGAGACGGGAGTCGATGAAGGCGACGGAGCTGAGCACAAAGGAGGGGCAGAGGGATGGTGTGGTGTGGGAAGGTCGTTCTGAGGGACCGTAACGAAGAGATAAGAGGACGGTTGAGTGGATCTGAGAGACGGATGCGTGATCGTAGGGTGGATAGATAGGTCCACAGAGTAGTTGAAGGTTCGAAGCGTGGGCAGTGAACGGTGGAAGGGCTAATAGAAGGCAAAGCAGAAGAGCAGTGAAAATTCTGTGCTAGAAGATAGCAAAAGAGTATTGGTGTGTCTGGAAGTGTTGTAGAGGAATGGAAATGAAAGAGAGACAGCGGCGTATCTGGCCCTTCTTATACCCCATTTCCTGGCTATTCTTCCTACACAATTACGAAGCAGAAGCGATCAAGTTGAACCACAGAAGCGAGGGTCAACTTGACCACCTCATTACAAATTCACTTCACTCCCGAAGACGGTCAAGATGACCACTCTTGCCAAGCCACGGTACTTGACCACCTCGTGAGCAATCCGTTTGCACACATCCTCACCGGTTCTCAGACCTTTCAAGATGCGACGCTGGTCGCGGAAGCAGTCTATCCCATCCTTCATGAACAACACTCGGGACACTTCTTCATTACCACCAGGATTGTATCTTTCTCCTCCAAATGGTCTCCAAGCCTCTTTCGGTCCACTGATCCAACGACGTCATCGATCGCCAACTTCTCCCAAAGCAACATCCTACTCAGGCGGTAGGCCGCCCTCTCTGAGTGCGTCCTGAGACTGATTCCGGCAATATCATCCTCGCCCATCGATAGCCGCAATATATCCCCGTGGTATCCAGATAATCCCCCTCCGAGCTCCGGCCGCCCCTCCTCGCAATCCACCAGGCGCACCTGTCAGTCGACATGTCCGACTGCCCGCGCCCGCTCTAGACCAGAAATCTCTTCGTCGGTAGCTCCGGTCTCCCCACGATCACATCAGATTCACTCGCAAGCGCCTCCTGACCAGTCGGGACCAGCCAACTCGAGTGCAGTCTCATGGTCTCAGCCGCTCGGTGCATGAGTGGGGACCAGTTCGGATACATGGCGAAATAGAACAGTCAGGCTGATCTGGGGCGGCTGGCGGTGGGGGAGGAAACAACGGAGGGTTTGGGAGCTGGGCCGGTGAGGGGTTAAACAAGTATGTTGACGAGGAGGCAGCACTTGAAAGAGTTTCGGGAGTCAGACCGGGGAGGGCAATGCGGTGAGGATATGGGTGACATAGCTAGTCATGATAGCCTGCGAGTGTTAGCTGGGATGTCGAGAGGAGGAGTAGCTTTGGGAATTGGCAGATGGAGTAAGAAGTTACCTGACCATGGAATCAGCCACATTCTTGATCTTTCTGTCGAATGGTGTTTAATTTCGGTGATCCCCCAATACGAAACAACCTGAGTGCGATGGGTAGTAATCCCTTTGATCTGCGATCTGGTGCAGTAGCCTGAAGACATAACTTCGTTCACCGTTCCTTTCACCCCTCACCAATACACCACCAAACTTGCAAAGCCTCTTCCCTCCCACATCATCCCCATAGCCAATGTAGTTCGGCGTCCGTCCCGTCCGTCTTCTCCCCTTGACGGCACCGGCCTACGCTTACCGTCTTCCCTAGCTCACAGACGAGGACGGACTGCGCAGGTGGAAGGGTAGCCGAAGACCGCAAGCCGAAGACGACACCGACGAGCGGCCGCCAAGAGTACTAAGCGAGCCTTCGGATAGCGGTCAATCGGCCGGATACTGGTTTCCGTAAGCTTTTGGGTACCAGAGGGTGACCCTAGAACCCGGTAAATTACACAAATTCGGCATAGAACCGGCCTGATCCGTCTTTTCCGTCCCTGGTGAGGGAAGACGAGGCCTACAGCATTCGAGACGAGCCTGGACGAGGTAGATCTGTCCCCAAACCATCAAGGACCAGGCCTGGACGACAGCCTTAGGACGAGACGGACTACCGGCGGACGGCCGGTGAACTACATTGCCCATAGCTTCCCGTGTCGATGATATATCATCCAAATCGTGCATGCACCACCGCCATACTACCTCGATGACACTACACATCCTGCTCACCCCATACTCACCCGTGTTCCCGGAATCCTCAGCACATCCCGTTATCCCACCGAATCACCACCCCGGATCATTCCCTCCACCATCCCAACTCCATACTCTCACCAAAAGGCTCCAAACACTTCTTGCTCTCGTCCTCCGCTCAATCCAAACGCTCTTACCTCCGGTCTCCACCAATTCGGCCCTCGCCTGATTAGTCTCCACGATCCAATCTGGTGCCTTCTTCACAGTCCGGATCCCCTGATGCTCTTCTTTCTGAATCCTCCCTGTTAGGCTCATGACTACCAGATCAATTGGCGACCCAGACATCGGAGTTCGGAAACGCAAGCGCAAGGCGGTGAGGGTTAACCTGACGTGTGGTTTCTAGGTTGAGTGAATGGTGGTTTCTAGGTTGAGTGAATGGTTGGGCAGTCGCAGTATCGATCGAAGGGTGCAGATCGCTGGGCCGGCGAGAGCTACGATTGAGGTGGAGGAGGAGACTGTGAAGGTGGTGGGGACCGGTTGTGCGGTCCGCAAGGTGTAGGAGCGAAACCCGTGGGGGGAACAGCCGGGTGATGAAGGGGAGATCGACAGGCTCGAAGGGTGGCGAAGGCAGTGAGTGACGTCATGTGGCTAGTTTCTTTTAGCTAGTGGGGCATGGCCCAGGCAAGGAAGAGTCTCGGATTTAATAAGTATGGCCCTGCATGTAGTACAGTAATGGAAACAGTCAGAGCGAGTAGTGGGAGCGGGTAGTCGAAAACAATATCGACTTACTTAGCGAGCTTATGAGATGTGCTTGCGGTAGCTTTGAATTAGAACGTACATACAAATGCTACAGCAACAAGTAGCGTACCTAGCAGAAAAATCTAAATGCTTATCGAATACTGTTGATTTTATATGGCTGTTAGAACTTCCAGGGGTAGGGGGTATGCCTGGAATAGTGAAGAGGTCACTGAGGTATAGTGAGGAGATAGTGAACAAGTAATAATCCATTGTGATATTTTCCTAACATAGGGGACCTGTCCAGTACTTATACTGAATCCTTAATGCCACATATGCTTGAGGTAGTAATCCACCTGGCTTTATTCCACCTCATTCCAACCCAACCCAGTTGAGGGCATTGACATGTCCTAGCGAGGACCCAAGCGACGGCATATTCTCAACAAATACTAGAAGACCAAGTATGGTTCCACGCAAATGCACTTTAGTATGTACATACTGCCCAGATCGACCCGGACCAAATAAAGAGCTTAGAGCTCGAGCGCTCGAAGCAAAAGAAAGATTAGAACGGAAGTAGTAAAAGGAAACGGTGTATATGTTACGGAAGTAGCAGCGAACGCAATGATTGTTATACGGGCTGTACAAGTACTTAAAGTACTTCTCTTTCAGAAGACCAGAGAGAGAGAGAGAGAGAAGTTAGAATTTATTAAGCGCTATTTCAACCTGTCGCCAGGTGTTGATCTAATGAAGATATCCAGTCGCTTTCTTGATCCTCCACACTTGCATACGCCCCAAGCCGCCTTAGTAAGGACCTGTACTACTGAAAGAAACCGCAACCAATTCTGGTGCACCAGCCACATCCGTCTAGGAATCAGTCCTCCGACAGGAAAGGAGGCTTTTAGCCACTATATACGGCGGTTATATAGAAAGGATCACCCAATCACCTGTCTCTGAAATGCAAGCCAAGGAAAACACGCTGGAGAAACCTTGGACACAGGGGCCCTCAAAGTAGCACAAACATAGGAAAAGCCTGAATTGCATGCAATAGCAGCCCCAAACAAAGGAAAGAGGAGAGGGTAGGAGTCGAACCTACAATCCACAGAGGGGTCCCAAGCCTCATGTGGAAAACCAGCCAGAGGTCTCTGCCACTAGACCATCCAGCCCTCCCCTCCTTTCAGAAGACCAGGAATTTAGCAACCAAGAGCAAGAACAACCAGTTCAGATCGATGATCATCGATCCGTAGTCCTTTCGAAATTTCAGGGAGGCCGTGACTTCCTCAAAAGCAAAATAGAAACGTAAAACATACCGCCATAATCGACCAAAAGAAAAGCAAAACACAGCATATGATGCAGAAGGCATACAAGACAGCAATTCCAAAAAGAAAAAAAGGAAATTGTGATCAATCGCCCCCCCTCGAACTCCTCTCATAAGTGCAATTCATGATAAGAATTAACAGAAATCCCGATCGGACACAGTGCACAGTCTCTCGATCACTGAAGAGCCCTACCAAGACTTCTACTCTTTCGTTCCTTTTGCTTCGACGGAAGCTTCCCCGGGTTTATTGATTTGCGATAACTTCTTCGGACGCTGGCCTTCAGCACTGGAAGCCGATTCGCTACGAGCACGTTTTTCTTTCTCCTGTTGTTCCGCCAGCTTCTCTTCCGCCAACTTCATCTTCTCGTAAACCTCCTCGGCAAAGATTTTGTACTTTGGCCTCATTTCCGTGTCCATTTTTGCGTGCAGTATTTGAAACTCTTTTTCTCGCGAGTCTTTTCCTTTGTTGATCTTAGTGATCTCGATATCCGATTTAACTAGCCTGACAATTTCATCTTCCATGGATGTTCTGCCATGTGTGAGTCGGAGCCGCTTAATTCGTGCTTCCACCAAAACTTGTAACTGCCCCTTAATTGCGTCCTTAATCAATTGGGTGTACTCCAATTGAACCTCAGATGGTAAAGGATACTTCCAGTCTGGGTCTAGGCCGCCTTTCTCCTTCCCTACCAGAAGCTTTGAATCACGCTTCCCATTGAGAACTCTCGCGACGAGGGCCTTGATAGCAGCCTCTTCTTCCTTCTTAACTCTCGACGTTGCATCTTTGGTGCACAAGTTAAACCTTTTGTCGCGGTGACGACCTTGCGAAGTGTAGTTGTCAAAGTGCATCGGTCTGTCATGTCTGTCGCACATGAAACTTGCTTCGAGATGCAATGCGAACAGCGCGAGGTCAAGTCGTGTTGTCGTGCGGAAAACAGACCTACATCCAGTAACCGTCGGGGTGTCGCAGTAAAACGGAGCGTCGCAGTAATACGGACAGGCAAACTCAAATTCACCAGCCGGGCCATCGTCCTGATCTGGTGTCTCCATCGTAAGGGCTATCTTGGGTCGACAGATACCTACCGCATCTGGGGCATCAAAGTGTAAAGGGGCGCGCCAACGTGTGGCAACGAGCTGCCCTCGTTTCGCCAGTATCCTAGAGCAGGCCTCCATAAATACGGAATTGTCATTTGAGTACGGTGCGTTTCCACGCGTTTTTCCGATCTCTTCGAAGAAATTGGGTATGCTGGAAAGCCCGTCGAAAACCGTGGTGTAGTGCGAATTTGGGTGGACCGACTTGGCCATAGTACCAAACCATAAGCTGATGGCTGGCTGCCGCAAGAGGTCCCGACTAAATGTGCTAGGAAGTGAGTGAGCCGTGCACATATTTGAACCGCCAAACGCCTTGAACTTCTGCTCAAGGGTTTTCGGGTCGGCCGTAGAGAACAGCGGGCGGAGCATCAAGTCGGTCTTTGGAATGTGAGCCGAGACCTGTCTTTGAAATGCCATCTCTATAAAATCGCGAATTGTTAACAAAGTTTCAACGAAGCTAAGCTGTAAGGCAGCCTTAGGAAATGATCAGGATGAATCTCTACTGTACTCTTACCTGGTGAATCCGGCTTTCCTGCATCGAAGTCGTAAATTGCCTCACACTGTTCTTGAGCAATATGCTCCAACTCGAATGTCGTGCGAAAATCCTCGAGAAGTAGAGCGAAAAACTCGGCCTTTCTACTCTCATGTGGCCGCTTTTCTGCCTTGCTCAGTTTGCGGTTCTCCAATGGGGCCGTAATGGTTGCCAGAACGTCCCTAGAGAGACTGCTTTGAACATCGAAGCACTTCCAACAAAATGGGCAGCATCCAGTCCAAATGTTGGGATTAGCATTCTTTTGAAGACGATTACCCTCTTTATCGCAATGTGACTCGGACATTTCAATTTGGTGATTTAGAATGAAGTTCATCCGGGTTGGCCAGGGCAGCAGTCCCTTGGCTTTCGACGGAGGTAGGTGGTGGAGACATGGCTCGGGTGAGCTATGTATTCCGCTTAGTTTGTGCAAATGACAGCGATACCAATACAAGTGTTTTGCCACAAGCATACCGTCCCATTGATTTTGGTCGTCGTCAAGGACGATACCTTGGCACTTTAGATCTTCTGGCAGGCCCTTATGGATGGTGTTGGATGCTGGACATCTGATGCGATCTCCGGGCCTCAGTTTCGCCGGATTAAACCCCCCGTCCAAGGCATCAATCATGATAGCGCCTGACATATTGCTGCCAAAGATTGTCTAACCCGTTTCTCTGAAAAGAATTAGAAAGATCGATGGAGATGAGAGTGGGAAACCTTTGGTGGATCTGACAACTGATTTCCTAATCCACTTCGGGACAATCCAAAAGATTTCGGCTTTGGTAGTAGTAGTGAAGACACAAACTATTCGTAAAAGATGAAGGCTAGGCAGATATGGAAACTGAGCTATTGAAAGCAAAGAGAGTTCGAGCAGGCTGGTAGATACTGAGGTGTGAACGGCGAGAGGGCAGGTCGATAGCAAGCAAGATTTCGGAAACTGCGGACGAAAGCTGCAGACAGTATAGCCGCAGGGATGTAGTGTCAGTGGCGTACAGGAAGAGTGCTGCAAGAGGTTATGTCGAGACTGTGCCTCGGGATGGTGCTAGGTTGAGTGGTCCAGTGTAAGGGTTTGGGAGTAGCAAAGAGAAAGGTAGTTTGAACTCGAGGCGGAGGCGAAAAGTGGAGGCCAAGGGTTCGTGAAAGGATCGTCGTATAAAAGGCGAAAGGTAGAGGGAGAAGAAAGAAATGGCCGTTGAACAAGCTCCAACAAAGATGGGCAAGGAGAATAGATCTCAGATTTGGCAAGAGCCAGCAGTTATTTGAAGGAATGTTGAAGCAATAAACAAGATGTCGATTGGGGCGGTCAAGCCCCATCTTATACCCAGACTCACTTCCGCACTCTCACGCTAAGAAGGAAGAAGACCTGTCAACTCGATCTCGATCGAGGTTCGGTGAGACCGCAGGCGTTGCTCATGCCAAGCCACGGTACTTAACTCGAGCTCCTCGTGAGCATTCCGTTTACACACCGAGGTTCTCCTCTCGTCGGTGAGGAAGGCTCCGTTTGCTTTATGCCCCACCGAACCAGGATATTCCACATTGCTCTTCTGCCGGTGACAGCACTTCCTGAACAGGAGCAGATGTTGTCCGATATATTCATCGGTGGGGCTAAGGCTCTGTTTGCTCTATGCCCAACAGACCAAGGTATTCCAAATGATTCTTCCACCGGTGGGTAACATTAGTCCGTGCAGAAGCAAATGTTGTCCGCTTCTTCGGTGGATCCAGTTCCGTTTGCATACCGGACTCACTGGCACCTCAAGTTGGCCATAGTCGCAATGGTTGAGAGCCTAGAGGTGGGTAATTGTCGGTTCTCAGCAACACCTGTCCATGCCGAGACCCCCAAGCTCCCGTGGAATTCGGCGGGAGAGGGCGAGGGGGATGAAGGCGGGGGTGATTGGTCTGGGGTGTAAAAATTAGCTGTGATGTGGAGTAAGCAGCTTTGGCGGATGGTGAATGAACTTACCGGAGCATTGGAATCCGCAACCTTGTTCTCGAAGGGTCTATATCAATGCTCTTCTCGATAATGCAACAAGACGAATTGAATCTCTTTAGTCCGGGGGCACAATCTACAGATTTCATCGCACTCCCGAAAATGGTTCAAGATGACCACTCCTGCCAAGCCACGGTACTTGAGCACCTCGTGAGCACCCCGTGATCATCCGGATTCCGTGCAGCGCCTCAGACTTTTCAAGATGACCAGGGGATAAAAATAATCCATTCCTATCAACACCCTCTCTCTACCCATCTCGCGCCCTGCACAGAGCCCTACCTCTACCAATAACGCACACCCTACGCAGCCTACCCCTCCAGCTCCACCGGCGCCATGGACGTATCCGCCAGCTCATGCCTATCCTCCCACCCCTCCCCATCCTCCTGACTATCCGCACTCCCAAACCTTTCCACCACGGTCTTCAACTGTCCTACCGACTTCGCCAGCGGAATCACCAACCTCCCCATCATCCTCCCCCTCGGAGAAGTCGGACTACTTACTCCCGCCCCGCTCCAATCCGAACCTGGACTCATCATCCCAGCTTCACCCCAGTCGGTACTACCCAGAACCTCGAACGTCCCAGCATCCACCGTCATCGAAGGTGTCCATTGATTCCTCACCGCGGCAAAATCGGGACCAGTGCGGTTCAGATTTGGATGGGTACGCCAAAGTTTGGTGCTTTGCTTGCGTCTGATTGTGGGTGATTCGGTACGGTGGAGGAACTCGAGAACGAGGTCCCGCGGGAAGCCGGAGATCGGGTAGGCTGGCCGGTCAGCTGCGAGGAAGGATATGGTTGTGCGGGAGGAGGCGGTGGGAACGGTGAAGGAGACGGGGAATTTCCAGATGGAGCGGGGTGAAGGGCGATATTGAAGGGTCCGGATAGAGTCCTCGAGGAGGGGGAAGGTCAGAGTGTTGGCGTTGAGAGAAGTGTGGGCAGTTGAGGTGGTGATGCTAAAACAGGGGTTGCTGATCGAGAATTGAAGCTTGCTGGCGAGCTTGGCGAGGGAGGCGGAGGCGTTAGGAAGACGGCAGGTTATATAGCCTAGGATATGATGTTAGTAGAGAATAGAATACAAGCAGATCAGGCATACCTGTGCATTGATACTGGTCACCATCTTCCCCAAAGGTGTTGAGCGTGGAGATTTTCTCGGCGGTAAAGTAAAACAGCGAGGCAACAAGTCTATGTGCGATTTCCTTGATCTGGGGATCCCGCATCAGCGCATCCTTGGTAATTGCCTCCAGTTCCGGAATAGCTCTAACTTCATCCAGCTCCGGTGGCCTTTGAAGATTAAGATTGAGCCTCGTATAACGCCATTTGTTCTCTTCCGACAAGCTGTAATAGAAATCATCCCACTTGCTATTCGAGTCGAGGGTGCTGTCCAAAGCATCGAAAGCAATTCGAAGCAGCTGTTTAAAGCCGCCCGATAACCCACCATCCAAAGAGCTTCCAAGTCGCTCAGCCCTTCGTTTCTTGAGGGCAGGGTTGCCAGTCCCAATAGATAGCAAGATGTCGGGCTCACGAGCGGAAAGAGAAGGCCACAGGTTCAGACGTTCTGCATGAGCTACAGCAATCGGATTGTTGTAGTGAAGGGCACCGTCTTGAAAAACCTGGTTGGTCGGCGCATGCTGATAAGGCCGGAAATAAGTGGGAGCTGCTGACGTTGCTCGAGCACTACACTGAGTTAGCAATGCACTGAGGTGCGTCAGACGGAACTTACGCTTCCCATGTGAGGATTTCGTGTTCCAACTTCTCAGGACGAAAGCATTTATACACACCTATCAGAGTTAGTAATCTCAGGGGAAATAGACTCTACACTCACGTTGCTCCACATCCTCTCTCAGATAGTTCGTCAAGATGACATGCCCATGATCCAACTTTATACTCGTCACCGCCACCCTACATCCAACTCTCTCACCATCTCCGAAGCATCCAAAGAGAGGGGTCTCCTCGAAATAGTCCCTATAAGCATCCTCCAAGTCTTTGGTAACATACTTGCTGTTGTTGTTCCATATTTGTATTAACTTCCCAACAAAGGGAACATTGTTACCAGTTCGCTCCCTAAATGCCCGTGTGACGATCTGCTTGTATATTTTCTGTGCTTCTTGAACGCTCCAGCCTTTGACACCAAGACCAAGTGCGATTAGACCGCCACAGGAGGTACCGACAATAAGGTCGAAAAATTCCTGGATGGGGATACCGAGGCCGACGACTTGCTCGATTTGACGGAGAGTCTCAAGCTGAATGACACCTCTGATTCCACCGCCGTCGAGACTGAGAATCCTGACTCCGGCATCTTCGGGCTGTAAATGCACGGTAACAGGAACGTTCCAGGGCGCTTTTCCATTGCCGCAGATAGGGCAGGAGGAGACTTCATAGGTAACAACGTTCACCATTGTGCCATAGCTCTTCAGGCAAGGCTCACATATGACGTGCCCACACACTAGCGGATACTTGGGCTGCTCAGTCAAGCAAGCAAAGCAAACCGAGTTACTCTGAGGTAATCCGCCAAAAAGTGTATAGAAGCTGCTCAGAGTGTCCGTTCGATGAAGTTTGCTGGCAAGTCGTTCCTCACTCTCAGTGACATCTACTTGCCGAGTACGATGGAGGTGAGCGAGCATGTCCCTGAGTCGGAAGAAGATAACGAAATAAATTGCTTTGAAGAACTCGCCGGCGGTCGGGTCCGAAAGGGAGGATTCGTATGGGCCAGTTCCGATAACCTTGCCGTCTTTCGACTGATGGCCTTTGGAGTGGCCGATCGAGACGTTGACGCAGCGAACAGGTTTAGATCGTGAACGAGATTCATATTCGCAGGGGTAGTGACGGGAGCAAAACTCGTCAAAAGCATTCTCCAGATGCGTAATGTACTCGGGGAAAATATTCTCGGCAGCACCTAGGGCAGGTCAGTATATTAGCAATACTTGCTATGAAGAAGAACTTACCGATAGTCTTGCTTCGAGAAGAGTCCAACATTATTGCTGACGCAATCATAGGAGCTGTGTATCTTATAGTGTCCCTGATTGACCACCCAGAAGGTACATGCTCCAGAAGCGACAGCAGCAACTTCAAGATCCCTCCTCCAAAATCACCCGGTATGGGGTTCTGCCTAAAGGAAGCCTCTACAAAATCGAACGGGAGATCAAGATCGAGCGAGAAATGATCAAAAGCGTAGTTGAGATATGGCAGCAACTCCTTTTCTGTAAGCAGCATGCGAACAGAAAGCTTTCTGTGCAGGGCCCATTCGCTCATCCTCTTGATTTCGTCATAGACGAGCTTGAACTGTCGGTTGATGAGAGTGGGACGACCACGTTCTGGAACGGATATGACCCTGACACCTGAATAATACGAATTGAGCAGGTCTTCGACTGTGTTTATGGTGCGTCCTCGTTTACGCCAAAAGGTAGCCCATTCGACAAACTTCGGATTGAGACTGACAATGCGGTCCATGGATTCGAATATTCGTCTGGTTGTATTCTCCGGTTCCCATAACTCGTCACTCTGAGCCTATGGGATGTCAGCAAAAGCTATCCCAGTCAAGGGCAATAGACACGCATACATTGTCAGTAGCATTCAGCACAATCAACGCGAACGGTAGGGTAGGCTGGTTCGAGGAGTTCTCAAGCGCAACCAGAGCCCATTCGATGAGCTTCTCGAAGACGGTTTCAATCACTCTATCACTGTGTTAGCATGAGCACCGCAGGAAGGAATAAGATACCTACTTGGGATTCTTTGTAACAAAGACAATCACATCCGAGAAAGCATACAGCAGCCTTGGATACATGTTCTCAACGGCGAACTCCCTTGCCTGCTTGGTTTTATTCTTCGCCCAGGTAACTGGCCTCGAGACAAATCCCTTAGAACTCTGTAATAACTTCGTATTCAGTTTAGGCCTCAATCCCTGGGCGCTTTTTGGAGTAAGTTTCTTCATGAACTCGTCGGTGATTGGTTCCCTGTTGCCACCCTCCAATCCTTCACAGTCCGCGAAAAGCAAAGGGTACTGGGTATTGATGGTATTTGGATCCGAATAAAGATGGACCTCGCTCGACGTAGGAACTTCTTTCGTTTCAACGGTTCCAACGATTGGCGTTTGAAAGTCGGAATTTTGGTTGGCGCCGGTGTTGATCTAAGATGATGTCAGTAGTCCGCATACCCCCAACACCGATATCGTTACCTCAACCAGAGCTTTGATGAGAGTGCTCTTTCCAGCTCCCGTTTGTCCCACAAATGAGACCAGGCTCGGATATCGCATCTCGAACTCATTCGTATCCCTTACAGACTCCATAATGCTCTCGAACCTGCCACTGTTTTGAAACATAACCTGGCCATTGTCATCCCTAACGACTCCGAACCATTTCGTATAGAAATCTTCCACATGCTGCAGCTCCTGCTCTTCCACCTCGAGGGGTTCTGGATCCAAAATCTGATTGATCTTCTGTGCAATCACCGGGTCCGTCTTCTCGTGCGGAACCCCACCTGGCCCTCTCGTCCGGCGTTTATGTGTAGCCTGTCGGTCCCAGCAGCTTGAGCAGTATGTCTGCTGACAAACATTGCAAGCTGCAAGTTCACTTCCTGGTCTTTCGCAGTCGTCGCAAATTCGGATCGTCCGTCTGGTGCTTGTACTGCTGGCTCTTGTGCTGAAATCACGTTCCGAGGTTGTGTAGGAAAAAGGCGTACTACTGGACAGTGATGAATGGTTAGCGAAAGGGCTTCTGTGAGAGGGAGAAACCGGGTTTGTACCTTCGCGTTGAGGGACCGGGCACCTCGTCCGTCTCTGAATGGACTGCACGATTATGGAGATCCTGAAACCCGTCCGAACCAGGAACCCGCTCTTTGCCAGAATCTGATCCTTCAAGAACTGAAGCGGGCCGGTTGCGGATGGCATTAGCATTCTGAAGGCGAAGGTTAGAATTTGGAGCAAGAATAGAGCAGCAGTGGGCGAAACGCAGTAGAAGTGAGTACATACAATCTCATTTGAAGCAGGAGAGGGCGCAACAGGATCTGTCAGGATAGACGTCGAGAACGCTGGTCGCAATGCTTTGACGGTTTCGTTATGTTGCAAGAGCGCTATACGAAGCAGCTCGGTTTCCGCCAGCACATTGGCGGGATGAGTTTTTGGTGGTTTAGGCGAACTGTCGCGTGCATCTTCTTCCTCGTGGCCGTAGCCACTGTCCGTGATCACTGCTGGATGAGCGTATGATCCGTGGCCTTTGACTTGACTGCTGAGAAACTCTTGCTCGATCGCTTGCCTGTAGGTGTCGTATTTGCGGGGCCAGGTATTGACTAGGGTGCTTTCCTCGTCTTCGGCATCGGACACGTCTTCGGGACAAGTTTCGTAGGCTTCGGAGCCGGCATCGCTATCGCTTATCGAGCCATCCATTGCGGAGAAAGAGGCGCCCACTGAAGTTGGCGAGACTGAAAGAGGGTGGGCTTCTGATGGTGGTTTGATCGAGTCGTTGTTGGTGGCCCACAAGTGCGGTAAGACAGAATTGCTGATCCATGCGGGTAACAGAGAGGCGCATTGCGGGCGACCAGGTGCTCATAGAAATGAATCCAAGTAAAGGCCAAACGAGAGGTTTTGATTGTGCTTGTCGTAGCGAAAAAAAGTGCCTGCAAATGGGAGATACAGACTGAACGGAACAGACGAGTTGTTGTGGTGTTGATGGTTGAGCCTTGATTGATGGTTGTGGGAAGCTTCCTTTCGAAGAGCCCCGCTCAGTGGATGACCCGCATGCCAGTTGGTCCGTGTGAGCGCCTATCATCACAACTTCGCGCTTATGTAGACCCGTGATTAGATCCGCGATCAGATCCTCGATTAGATGACCGCGATAACATCTCTCGCTCTCCCGTCTACAAATGCGTCTCAACCAAACCACGCCTAACAGTGCCAAAATAAGCAGACAGCCCGAATAATAACTTCGGAATCGAATTGGCTGTACCTAAAGCTCTTGATTACTCCTTATGTCTTGGGTTCCATTTTAAGGAGCACTCTTTTCGTACCGAAGGATCGCCAAGAGATTGCCTAGCGCCGTTCACCTTCTCTGCTTCCGAATACAGCACGACGGTCACTCCTTCCGTTCCAGAGGCTCGATCCTTCCCATTTTGACTTAATGGACCAACCGGACCGCCTGATGTGCATTTCGCATAACAAGCGCGCTGGGCCACCCGAAGGCACCAGCCCCGGCACGTTTTGTCCATCCGGTTGAGGTCGGGATTGGGATTGGTCTCGATGCTACCGGCTTTCTCAGCAACTTCTTCCTCAAAGCTTGCAAAGAATCAACCCTACAAAATTCGCATTCCCCAACATTCAGAATATACCTTGATGAGAAGGAGCAGAAGGTAAGCTGCGGCAATTAGACGCCGGGCCAACCAAGCAACCCCGCTTCTGTCAGTAGACCATGTCGACTGCTGAAAGCAGAAAGATGTTGCTCGACTCGTTGGTGACTGGGAAGGAGGATAGTTCCTTCCTCTTTCTCCTTCCACCAGCTCAACCCCTCAACAACGCTTCTATAAAACGACCCCTTCCCCCGCCTTCGAGAACTCAGAGTCAGAAGTTTCTTTCTCCCCTTGGATTCCTGGCAGCCCTTCTCAACGACAACATCAAAACTTTCCGAAACCCTTTCTTCTTTCTCCAATTGATCTGCTACTTTCCCAAATCTATTCTTTCGTCCATTATGATTGATTACCAGCCGGCCTTCGCTTACGCAATTGGTTATTTCGTCTATCTAGCTTGCCTGGCATCTCTCTTTCTCTTCTAGCACTTCGCTGTCCCAAAGATTATACCCTACCTCTCAATCCGGTATGCTAGCGAAATTTCGAAACGGAAGAAACTCAGGCAAATGAAACTCTCAAGTCGGCTCATCAGAAACATGAAAAGTCTAAGAAGACTCTTGAGACTGCGGTAGCCAGTTCCGAACTGGTCCAGTTTTACAAGCAAATATCTTTCGGCATCTTTCTTACTCTTCTCCTGGGCGTCGCTTCGGTTCTGCAGGCACCGATGTTACTTCTAGCCATCCAACTTGTCATCTGGATCCGCACCGCGTTCTGGAGACTGCGTACTACAGCTGTGGTAGCGCCGGACCCAGCCCGTCATATGCCTAAGTCTATGAGCAACATTTTTTCGCTTGCCAGGCCGGGGAGGGTACCGGGTTTCTTCATGCCTATTGGGAATCTACTGGTGTTGCGCAACATTGCTTTGAGTAATCTTGCAGTGTATAGTGGTGTGTCGTGCTACAGCAATCCGAGGCTCCTGAATCAATTCTCGTCCGTACTTTTCTACCATCGAATTTCGAGTTTAAATTCAAGCACAGCATAGCTAACGCATTGTACAGATGCAGCAATGTTCTCCAATGGTCTCACAGCACTTCGCTCGTTATCGGAAGTCATGTCCTACTTAAAGGTATGTTGCAACGTTGTCAAGTTTTGCTCCGCAACATTGCTATAATTGTTTGCTGATTTGGCTAACATGTGGATATATCGATAGTATATTCCGGCGACGTTCCAAAGACCATTTCTGATTTGCCAGTGGGTGGCAAGGATGATGCTGGTGGATCAGGTTCGACCAGAACTTATGTCTACGCCTCCTGTAAGTACAACGCATCTACCTGTCCACCTTTCTTGTACGTACTTGACTAACCATGGTAATGTAGATGGTATGAACAAAGACGAATCAGAATTTGCGATCCTCACAAAACGAGCCCTGACTGGTTTGAAACTGAGTGCTGATGACCCTCTATTCATCTGCTCCGAGGTCGACTGCACCAGTTCTGACCGTTATGTCACGACGCCAAGAATTCTATTCAAAGCCATGTTTCTGAAGCCCGGAGAGGAAGAAGAGGAGGAGCCGGACTACTGGAGCTGATTATGTATCTATGGATATTTGTTTCTCTATGTCTGCTTGGTGTGCTAGGCTATACGGAGTGTTCAGATGGAACAGCTGGTTTGAGGGTCTTCATAATATACTGCTTATGTATACTTTACCTCTAAAGCGATTGCAAAATCATTTGTTTCGCTCCTCTGTCTTTCACTTGGTTCGATTTGCTTAGTATTTTCTTATCAGTTCCTCAGATGCAATTCCGTTGTGACTGTTTGTAGAATTCTCTGGACCACCGTTTTGTTGGGGTCTTTTGGACATCATGATGCATGGGCCTCATTGTAGATCTCACATTACGAAACGTGTCATCTTGCAAGATTACCGAGATGAGTCACTGTTGTTCAACGACAAATCAAAGTTTGCGCCTGCAAAATCTGCGCCTGTAAGCATCGCTTCATACTTACTAGCTCAACCTGCATCCCACTCTCGCTAGAGAAAGGCGTTGCAGACTTGTTCTTCGCGAAAATTGCTTCGAAAAACACAAACACACTAAGTTCGTTCTAGGCATGCCAGAGATTGTCTCTCTTCATCCTACCGATAAAAAGGGAAAGCAGGCAGTGTCGCAGGCATCTTCTTGCACCTGTTCCTGGAGTCCTGGTACGCGTTCCCGAGTTCTCGTTTTGTTCATGCATCAACTCCTTACCCAAAGCTAGGCCACACAGACCCACCAGAACGTCCTGCAAAATCTGGAGAGGAAAACAGCCAAGTAGAAAGATGCGACTCGGAAGCAAGCGAAGATGGATCCATGCACGATGCTTACGACGGTGACTTCTCTGCGCCTGAAAACGACAACTACATCTTGTTCGTATGCGTCTGTGTGCTGATTATGATCCATTTGGGGATACATATATAATTGCGGAGTACATGCGGGGATATGAGCATGAGACTGCGAAATGGTTTTGGTGTACTGTACTTGGTCAATTCTTCGGGATAAATCAGCCTCCTTGGAACGGCCGTTTCTGTATGGACATCGAGGTGATTGGCAGCCATGAACATGGATTGGAGGCCACGATTGGAACTTCTTGAAGTCTTCTTTGTTACTCCATTCACGTGCACGGCCTCGAGAGCACCAGTTTTAATGTGTTTTCGAGTGTCACGGTGGTGTGGATTATCTGGTAGATTGGATCTCTTGGCGGCGGATATACCCCGGCCTCGTTCCCTTCCTTGTTCCTCATCAATCATACTTCTGTCTTGTCTCTTCTTTTGTTTGTCTTCCTTACAAGTGGCGTCAAGTCTGTGATTCGATCCTGCGCTCCGTGCAGTATTCTACCTTGACTCGGGTTATAATAGAGCACCCTCAGTCGGGTTATTGAGACCCAGCTTCGGGTTATAGAGCAGCCTGTATCGGCTTTGTTGATCAAACCCAGCTTCGGGTTAGAGAGCAGCCTGTATCGGCTTTGTGGACCAAAACCCAGCTTCGGGATATAGAGCAGCCTGTATCGGCGTTGAAGACCATCTCTTGTTTCAAGGGGTTTGCTTTGTTTTTCTTTCGGTCGCCATTCTCACCTTTCTTGTCAAACGATGATATCTTCGAGGTTCCAACATCACCTAAGCCGACAAGTACTGCGGCCTCTTTATGGCTTCATCCAGCAGTTTCAACCTTTGGGTTTGCAATACACAAGCCAACAGCATTCCTTCCGGTCTCATATACTCTCCATCTTTTCAACCTCAACCATTCATCGGCCATCAATCGGTAACTCGAATGCCGCTCCACCTACATCACCAAAACACAAAGGATGCCATATGATACCTCTAGCATCATTCTTCTTCCCTCTATCGCTACGCTACAACCCTTTTTGATCGAGTTTCCAGCAATCATCACACAAGCCGACAAACATTATGGCCTCCTCATGCCGTTCGCAACTCGGCCCTCTTGGTCAGCTTTGTTTGGTCAAACACCAGTCAGTTTGAGAGGCAGTGTTTGAGGAAGACTGAGGAGTATCAAGCTGGGCATGATGGATAAAGTTTTCTACTGGTCTGGTATGGAAATAGTGGTTTTGTCGTGAATTCTGGAGCTCGGTCCGGGTCGGACACTGGCGAAGTTGGGCGGGACGTGTCACGGTGGTGTGGATTATCTGGTAGATTGGATCTCTTGGCGGCGGATATACCCCGGCCTCGTTCCCTTCCTTGTTCCTCATCAATCATACTTCTGTCTTGTCTCTTCTTTTGTTTGTCTTCCTTACATCGAGCGTCACTTGAAATATTCGGGGCGATGCATGTAATTTCTCTGCATAACTCCGCTGGTAAGGCACTTGAGCATCTTCGGACCCCGGCTGCATGTACCGGTCAATATGCACTCAATCCTCTGAAATAAAGGGTCAGATCATCCCGGTGCAGCGTCCGGTATCTGCATACCGCATCATTTACTAAAGCTCGAAGGGTTCTTTTACTCCAATCACTGTGACTGTTTAATTGATCAAACGTCATCGGTGAGCATACAGACCATTAGAGTTTCTAGTATCTTTGTCGGATAAAAATATGCTTCTTTATGTGGATAACCTCCAAGAAGGCTACTCAGATGGCACAGACAAGCCGGATCACAGTCACGTTACTCCCTGTTGCCTGTACTGCCCATGTAACCGTACGTTTTATCCCTCTCCATGCATACGCAACGCATTTTCCCAGTTCAACTGCTGATTTGGAGCATGGAGCCTTCGAATTATAATATTAGGCTCCCGGCCCACCATTCGGGTTGAAGATATCCATGACGTAAACAGGGTGTTAAGCAAGGCGGCGGGTCAAACGTGTGACGCCGATGAAGCTGCGGGTGTAGCTGAAGTCATCGAGTTCTGGAATGGCGATGAGGGTATTGCTTGGGTCTGTGGTTTTATTTTGGTCCTGATGTTCTGTGGTGACGTTTGGATATAGCATAAGACCGTCACGGCCCCAATGCTCGTCAGTGGGGGTGAGCGAGGCTGGGAGGATTGAACTCGACTGGAGGGTATTTTTTTTGGTGATGCTACCGTACGACCACTAGCCACTTCGATTGCATTGATTGGATTGATAACATGGTTGGATGTTGGGCATCGTGGTGGCTATTACTTACTTACTTATTCGATTTGATGCCGTTGCAAGGAATTTTACAGTAACGCAGGTTAAGAACGTCGCTTTCCAGCTTTGTTATCTGTTTCGGTCAAGCACATGTGCACATGCATGCGCAACTCTAATAATAGGTGAACCTTAGAGGCGCTTATATCGTTTTGTCCTGGAATTGATGATATTATACAAAGTAGTTACTGAAGAAGAAGCAAATCAAGTCAGCGTTATTAATATATTTGAGAAGCTTCTATACATAAACATGCCTAAATCTCCTGTTGGAAATCGATCCGACAGCCGTTCCACGGCAACGCCGTGCCGAGTGGCACCTTCGTGGTCCTTCCATGTTCGGGGGTTGACGCCACAGCGTCCTGGGTATATAGGCCGTAGTTACCACCACCTTACATAGTGAATACAACAACGTTCTACACTCGTATTCTTACACGTTATCAGCACCACAAGCTCTAACAAAACTATCCTACTTCAACTTGCACTTCTTTATTTCTTCTACAACCTATCCTTCTACGAAACTCGTGCCTTACGCCTTACGCCTCACGTACGCCAAGATTCCAAGACAACAACACAACAACACACGAAACCATCCCGCGCGTCGCCAACTATCACCATGTTCACCAACACCTTCAACAACAACGTCAATCTTGTCAAGACTCTCATGACCATTTTCCAAGGAACGCCAATTCTCCATGATAAGAGCGACTACCAGCCATGGAAGGATGCCATCATGGGCAAACTCACGCTTGCTCGTGCGACTGGGCTGGCTAACGGCACGGATACGGGTCCCACGATTCAAAACGTCAAGACGTACGCCCAGGCACTAATCGGCTCACGACCAACATTATCCTCCACCTCCAGCAACCCATTCGAAGGCGTAGAGGGGATCCTGCCAACTGCAACAAATGGACCTCCTCATGAGAACACAAGACGACATACGAACCAGAACTCGGAAACCCCACAACCACAATCACCACCTTCGCAAGACCAGACCCAAGTGCATCAACAGCTGCAGGTTGTTCTTGATCAAGTCAAGGAGGAATGGAAGACCAGGAAGCAGACGATCTTCATCTTGATCAAGGATAGTCTTGCAGCAGAGATCAAATACAGAGCAAGACCTTACACGGAGACGTACGACATCAAAGGACTCTTGGAGGATCTGAAGGCAACGTACTCAGTGAAGACGCTTGGTGATGTCTCACATCTGTACAGAGGATATCTTCTTGCGCAGATGCGTGATGGGGATTACCCCAATGAGACTGTTGCCCAGTACAATGAGCGGCTAAGAGAGAAGAGGGAGAGATTGGTTACAGGGCTTGGAGGACAACTGGACCCTGACGTAATGCGTGCTGTGCTGTATCTGGAGGCTATGCATGCCTATTATCCGTCTGAGGTCAAGATGATCTTGGACTCTCCACAGAGTGGAGCTACGCCTGGCTCGTCTGGTGGGGAGGACTTCAGAAGCCTCAGCCTGGACCATGTTATGTCACGGATGGAGACACTAACCTCCATGTCTTCAGAACCCGCATCTTTGAAGGCACTGAAGATTTCAGTTACAGGTAGCAGTCAGCATGGAGGAAGATCTGGGAAGAAAGGAAAGGGCAAAGGTGGCAAAGGGGGAAAGGGACGCCAGCGTAGAAAACAGCAACCACCAGCCACGCATACGGACTTCAGCACTGGGGCAGTCACCAAGCCTCAACCACCACAACAGTGCGCTCTATGTGGACGGACCAACCACCCAACAGAGAAGTGTTACAGCCTAGCCACAGCACAGAAAGCTGTACGGGTGAAGTCCTCTGGTGGAGTCTCTGGTCCCAAGGATTCCTCAGGTTCATCTGGCAGCGTTCTACGGGGCAACAAGAGCAGACTCTGCAGAATCCTTAGTGCGCGGGCAAAGGCTGCAGAGATGGAGAAGAAGTCAGGAGTACGCTTTGCTCCTTGGGGCTTGGACTCAGGCACAAACGAGCCCATGACCAGTGATCTCTCCGTCTTTGATGCTGGTACCTTCAGACGCTTCCAGAAGCCTGTTGGTATTGAGCTGGCAGACAAGTCTACCATGTGGGCTCACGGATGGGGTACAGTCACTATCAATCCAAACCTGGTTTACAAGGAGGTCTTGTACGTCCCTGTTCTTGGTGAGAACCTCTTGCCTACGTTCCGTGAGTGTGGTAAGAACAGAGAACTGATGTTCTGCATGGTAGACCGTACCTGTGATATCATACGGGATAACCAAATCATTGTCACAGCAACAAGAGATGATGACTTTGGTCTCTACATTCTCTACCAGCCACTGCCTCTTACAGCAAACCTGGCCCCCACTCGAAAACGGAAGGCTGAAAGTCCACCTACCTACGCACAGGTACTCACGTTTGGTATACCTGCCACGTCAGCCACTCTCAATGGTCTATCTGCCCTCGCTGCCCGTACAAAGCCAATTGAGATGAAGAAGGAGGAAGCACGCCAATTGCTTTCTTACTGGCATGTGCGGCTTGGTCACTGCAGCATTTCCCGTATGCGCCAAATGGCTTTGGAGAACCTGGTGGAGGGAATGCCAATGAAGCAGATCATTACTGCGTCTGGCTATAACCTGCGGATGGAGTGTGAGGCGTGCAGGCTAGGGAAGGCTGTACAGCATCATCATACGAAGTCTGCAGGGAAGAATCCGCCAATAGAACCTCTTTAACGCCTGCACCTGGATGTCTATGGTCCGTGGAAGGTCCCTACTCTTGGCTCCTCACGTTGCAGCTACAAGAAGTCTGGGATACCGCCTGGAAGTAAATACTTTCTCAGTATAATGGATTCATTCTCTGGGTACTCTTGGGTCTATTTCTATGCATCTAAAAGTGACTACTATGATGTGATCCTCAGTCACTTGAAAATGCTCAAGACGTCCTATATACACTTCCACGTGATCGAGATCAGATGTGACCAGGCAGCAGAGTTCGTCTCTAAGCCCTTCCAGGCGTATTGCAAGGCAGAGGGCATCTTGCTTGAGCTGACATCTGCCTACGCACATGAGCAGAATGGGGGAATTGAAAGACTGCACCGTACGCTCACTACAATGGCCAGAACTATGATGTTGACATGCGAGCTACGAGAGGCGTTCTGGGGATTAGCAATCAAGGCAGCATGCTATATCCGCAACTGTCTCATCAGCAAGAGCGTAGTCAAGAAGGTTGGCTCAGCAGTTCCATACGCAGTCCTCAACAACCATCCGCCAGATGTTAGCAACTTGATACCTTTTGGGTCTCTGGTCTACGTGACTATCCCAGAGGAGAAGCAGGTGAAGACTGTCTCTGAACCCCGTGCTCAGAAGGCAATCCTTGTTGGTTATACGGAGACTGCCCACCAGTGGCTGGTCTACAACCTGACGACCTTGACTGTGGATCTTGTACGTGACGTCACACCTGAAGAGGGATTCCCGGCGTTGGACTATCTGAAGAAGAAGACAGCGTCCAAGGTATTCCCTTTCATGGGCCTTCCTGACGTAGGAGAGTCAGAGAGGAATGCAGAGGGTGAAGCCCTGCTCTCTTTGGCCACGGCAAAGTCAACACAGCCTAAGACTGCAAAGATTCAGGCACTAACGCTTAGTCCACTCCCGAATCCTCATCAAAATTTTAGCGATCGTTCTAGCGCTACCACAAGGCCGTAACGTTCGTTTAACGATTTGGATCCAACGACAAGGAAGAAGCTTCAAAACAGCCGAATTTAGAGAGTAGTGGCTAAGGCTAACGCAGAAAGAAAATCCATGAAGTTCAGTGGCCTTATTCAGCTAGCATTCGGGCGTGCGTGGACAGAAGGGGAATCATTTTGTCCGTTAGGGAAGGAGTCCTCTTCAATGCGCAGAAACGATCTAGCAATCTTCAAAAGTTGACCGCGCTAACGTGGGTGCTAGGCAAAATCAAGATAAGTGCAGGTCGTTGCGCTGTTTCAAAGAGCAGTTCACCAGAGATATTGCCAACGCACAATCACTATGTTGTCGTTGAAGGTCGACCGTTCTACAAATGTGCGGGGCATTCCCAGGTCCGGAACTCCTCAACCACAACAAAACATCACCACCTACACCTAGCTACCGCTCACTACCTACCTACCTACCATTCACCACCTACCGTTTACCAGATATCTCCACCAACATGCCAGTGACAACTCGATCCGCTTCCTTGAAGCTCTCCGTCGCGCCCGAAGCGGAGCCTCAGCAACTAAGCGAAACGACGCTCGCGGTTGGTACAGCCGAGCTTTCAGGTAGCAGAAAGCGACGGGCGCCCACTATAGATCCAGAGGAAGACAAACACGACTCAAATGACGACGACGATTCGGAAGCCGCCACTGAGCCCGATGAAAACCATTTCGGAGCTTTTGAGGCCGACACGGGAGGTCCCGTTGGCACTGTGGGGAGGACCTTCTACCACCCCCCTCGGGCCTCTACCCAACGCTCCGAATCCCAATCCGACCGACTCCCATCCCCTCCGGAGCCCAGTTCCTCCCGACACCGAGGCTCGGCCACTATCCTACCCCCGAAAAGAGTGCGGCTGCATCCCCGGCAGCCTCTTTCTGAGTTCCTTCTGGAGATTCCCGAGGAGATTGATCCCACCTTGTCTTCCAATCCTCTGGATCTTGAGAGGAGGAGTGAGGAACGACGGCCTGTGTACGATGGCGAGTACCTGAAGATAAAGGACATGCTCCGACGGCGGGTTGGGGCTAGGGAAGGTAGAAGTGGCCGGGCTGGGTTTGGTGGCTCGACTGGGAGATCGACCTCTATGGAACCACCCTTCAAGATTTACGAGGACAAGTAGAAGAATGGGAAAGTTCGATATATTTGCAATGGGAATTTCTTTGCGAAGAAATGATGTTTTACTTCAATTGCTTTTGTTTTAAACTCCGAGTGTTGTACCAATAAACACTACCACCTCAGCCCAGCTACCAGCCTACCACCACCACTGACCAGCAGTGAGCTCGATGATCGATCTCGCTAACTCCTGAGTCCTTATACGATGCTCCAACACCATCATAGCACCAATTCACTTCCTTCAACCTTGGGCCAGCCCAATCCAAAAAATTCCAGCTCCACCATGATCCAATCGTCCAAAATTCGATGTGACAAGATACTTGCTCCTGATTTGACGCTACTAACCTGCTGTAGCAACAAACCACCACCCAACTCAATCTCTACGCTCCTTGGACCTTCTTTCCGTCTCCCTTTCCCCCTTCTCTTCTGCTATTCGGACCAGGGCCGCGGTGGATTTCAAGCACCCCTTGTTGGTATTTGGCGAGAAGCCAGGCTCTGAAAGCAATCCCATCTGGATTCGTTACCCTCACATCCCAAGCATGGAGAGCTTCCGCGAGGACAACGTAGCAGTGTACACTGGAGTCAATCAGCCAATCACCGACTGACCTATCCTCTTGTGGCGTGCTAGGCAGGTAGACATCGATCTTCTTATCGTCCTTTGTCATTAGAACAAGGATTGCGAAC